>APFE030816960.1:11366-33078 GCA_000404065.3 Pinus taeda | reverse complement strand
TCTCTTTTAATCACTCAAGCTAGACCAAATTGACAAGCTGTATTCCTACCTAACCAAACATTTTCCATGTTTTTTCTTTCTCATAAAAAGATATCATTCTAGGGGATATCCTAATGCAAAATGTACATCTCAGCAGACTATTTTAACACCTTGTTTTAGGAGATTAACCCACGTGCCTTTGTTCTATGGTGACTTTCCAAACCCAATAGCTCCTCCATAAGATTACTCTCATATTGAATCTAAAACCATTTAACTATGATTAATTGGTAGCACATACAATTCGCAAGGAAGTGTCATGGTTTCAGGTTTGGATTGTTTAGTCAGGTTTATAGCTTAAATGGCAGTTTCATTCTTTGAGTTAAACTATCTTTGACATATATGATATAACTTACCTAGTCTATTTTTATGTCACTACTAAAACAATCCATGAAATGTGCATGCAAGGTCTAAAATCAATGCTTAACATGGCTTCCAGAGTAATGTTCTACATTTGAATGGACTTCCCAAAACATTGCATTGTGTTTATATAATGCTTCATGCATCTCTAGTGAAAACTAAAGGCTAGATGCCAAATTTGTTTGTCAGATGTTGCTTATGAATGCATAGATAATATTGGTTTATTTCATATATTCTCAAGAGAGAGCCTCTTTTGTCTCATCTCTATATCAATCTATGAAATGGTGGAGAGCCTAACAACTTTCTCTTTTAATCACTCAAGCTAGACCAAATTGACAAGCTATATTCCTACCTAACCAAACATTTTCCATGTTTTTTCTTCCTCATAAAAAGATATAAGTCTAGGGGATATCCTGATGCAAAATGTACATCTCAAAAGACTATTTTAACACCTTGTTTTAAGAGATTAACCCACTACCCTTTGTTCTATGGTGACTTTCCAAGCCCAATAGCTCCTCCATAAGATTACTCTCGTATTAAATCTAAACCATTTAACTATGATTAATTGGTATTTCCTTATCAACATTTATAAACATTTATCAAATACCATTAAACAAATGGCATGGTTAATATTAGCAAAAGGCACGGCTATTAGTGCAGCAACGATGAAGCATTTGGCACACGAAGAATACAGCAATGCAGTAGCTAGATATAGTATTTGAAAATGAAAAATAGGAGATACTAGAATGCCATAGTTAACATTGTAACATAGTGCTTGGCACAGTTAGGAGAGAAAATAAACATAGTTAGAAAAGGCTATTCATTGCAGCAAAGTAGGCACTTGGACATAGCAAATTCAGATGTCCCATTTGTGGTTTGATATTCCTTTTTTTTCTCTGCATAATGAATTTCCCGAGGAAACCCACTGGGTACTTCCCCTCATTCTGAGAATGGTAGCCAGGGTAAACTGGATTCTTCAGGGCTCAAGGCCAGCTCAACTGTCAGCAATTAGCTCATGAAGAGAGCAAGCATGTCACAAAGTGGAATATGAACCCAGATGTAGGAGGATAACTACTTTCCTCTCAACAACTGGAGCTACACCCAATTGACCTATGGTTTGATAATTGGCTAAATTTGATATATTTTTGTAAGACAGTTCTCTCATGGGGAGTGGGTACAGCAGATGGAGAATTACGTTAGATCAAGTCAGAAATGTGAGAGTAAATAGCCATGAGAGAAAAATCTATGGGGGACAATTTTTTCGTGTATGTAGAGAAGGATACTAAGAGCAAGGCTTAATGTGCAAAGGTGGTGGTATGCAAAACAAAGAAAGGAAAAAAAAGATCGAGGGGATAAACAGAAATGTCTCCTCTCGTTTATATATTTTGCTGATTTGAAAAAAAGCTTACTCATTTTCATTCTTCTTCCTTGTCTGTTTGTTGTCCCATTTTCCACTGCTGTTGACTTATTTCTCTTTGAAACCAGCCCATTTCTTTATCTCCTTATGTCCTCATCCATTCTCTTTCAAAATGTTTCGATTAAAGGTTTTCTCCATGAATTTCACATAAACTCATCATCGATATCTATTTATCTTCACCATTTGAGTCTCAGCAGGACCATTTTTGTCGCTGATACCCATTGCCATGGTTATTTCATACCTTCAAAGGAAAAGCAGCTTCAACATGCACAACCATGAGAAAAGCACTAGGAAAAGATGAAGAAGACAATGGAGATGTAGGACAGCAAAAATCTCTCTATTTATAATTGATTAATTGCAAATAAATGATAGTCTCAAAGTGTGGTAATTGAGAGGATAAATACCTCCAGAGTAAGTTCATTTTTTCCCTTTTTGAATGTACATGGCATATTAAGGTTTAGGAATCCCCTGATAGGAAAGTATCTTTGAATTTAACATAACATATTAAGGTTTAGGAATTCCTTGATTGGAAAGTACTACTAACAAACACTTAAAAAAGGAATTACCATACGCTGCGATATCCATGATGGTTGGATCACCAAGAAACTAGTACTGTTATGCAGCACGGATGGACTGTTAAATTTGAAGACAAAGTATGGTTGGATCACCAAGAAACTAGTACTGTTATGCAGCATGGATGGACTGTTAAATTTGAAGACAGAGTATAGTAATAAACATGAAATCTCATTATGCACTAGTTTAAATCAATGTTCATTGCAAATGAGATAAGGTGTCCTTCAAATCACAGTATACACTTGTCTAAATCATCACTGCATTGAGCCATTGCTAACAGACAGTTTGATAACAGAGACAGTTTGCTAACAGGGATAGTTTGATCATATGTTCCAAGTAAAAACTCAAAATACTAATGGAAGACAGGTGATCCTCATGCATTGGAGACATAACATATATGTTTTCATAGACGTTATCTATTCGCAACTAAAAATTCATCCCCTATGGGCCTTTCCATTATACATGATTAATTAGCTTTACAGAAAACCCCTTTTCCAATCTATCTACTACCTGAGGTTATATAACCTTATATTCTTCAAAAAAATCCTTACTTTATAACATAAGGGACATGATAGGAAGACTTCAAAAATAAGTTTGTATAATATTTCATCACACTGTCAAGAACTTGTAAATATTTATGGCAACAGGGGACAAAGTCAAAGTCCCCTTTGATAACTCATTCGCTGAAGTATTGAGTTCATGAAGAATGTCCCTCAAAGAATATTTGTCAAAGTCTGTTGAAGTGTTGAGTTCGTGAAGAATGTTCGTGAAAGGATTTCATTTAAAATATATAATTGAGTTATAAAATTCCACCAACAAATGACATAGATTTATATTTATTAATTGATGCTTTCCTATTGGCCTAATCAATTCAAGGTTGGAATCACTCATGATCTGCAACTTCTTAACACCTCTAAGCAGAACAACCTCAATAAGTTTTCTTAGGGAAGTAAACTATGCTTGGTTAGTTGATCCTCTATCGAGAGAATATTGAATATGGAAATAGTGATCAGGAATGAGAAAAAGAACAACACATACCCCACAAATGCAGGGATGGTCTTAACTAACACCATAAATAAATAAACTCAAAATCCAAAGCTATCATTATTGATAGCTTAGGCTTCCTTGTGGGTATATCCTCCAACCTTTAATGAGCTAGATATAATAAAGCCAACAGTAATAGAAAGAAGAATGTCCTTGTCTTGAAAAATGCTAGAGTTCTTTATTTACCAAATACCATATATGAGTAACACTACAAGAGCTTCAAAGCATTTAAGAAACTTATTAAAGAACCAAACTTACGCACATTCCATCAAAATAACATAGGACCAAGGAACCTTTGGCTTGAGCTCAATGAAAAATTTAAATAGGATTTGAACAATATAACAACAGGAGATAAACAAATGATGAACATTTTCCTCATTGTTTTTGCACAACAAACATTGATGAGGCCCAACCTAACCTATTTTAATTCCCCTTGCCCAAGTGAGAAGTTAATTTGATAAAGCTAACTACAATGTAATTATAATTTCCAAAGGAAAAGGCAGTGATCATAATAAATCCCACCACCACTCACTTCTCTTGAAAATTGAGATTCCATAATTACCTTATACCTTGTTTAATAGTGAAATCACTTCTACTAACTTTTTGACACCAAACTGGAACATCTTTTATATCATCTTTAAGATTTCCTTGATCTTAGGCTTGACATTCTGGGTTATGATCTTCCAGTGATTTTTTTATTTTAATTATTTGTGTTTATTATTATTGTCTTCTCACTAAAAGTCTTGGTAGGCTAAAATTTCACCTCTTCCCACTCTGAAGTAAAATGATTTAAAGAAAATGATTTGTCGATATTCCTAAATGATAGTCTCAAAGTGTGGTAATTGAAAGGACAACTGCCTGCAGAGTAAGCTCTTTTTTTCCCTTTTTGAATGTAACATGGCATATTAAGGTTTAGGAATCCCCTGATAGGAAAGTATATTTGAATTTAACACAACATGTTAAGGTTTAGGAATTCCCTAATTGGAAAGTACTACTAACGAACACTTAAAAATGGAATTACCATAAGCTGCGATATCCATGATGGTTGGATCACCAAAAAACTAGTATTGTTATGAAGCATGGATGGACTATTAAATTTGAAGACAGAGTATGGTTGGATCACCAAGAAACTAATACTGTTATGCAGCATGGATGGACTATTAAATTTGAAGACAGAGTATAGTAAGAAACATGAAATCTCATTACGCACTAGTTTAAATCAATGTTCCCTGCAAATGAGATAAGGTGTCCTTCAAATCACATTATACACTTGTCTGAATCATCACTGCATTGAGCCATGGTATACGAATTGTAAGGATACCCAAAGAGCAGGCAGTAGCTAAAATTATTTATGCCAACAGTATGGAACTAGAGGGAATGGATTCAATGGAGATCAAGACCTTACGTTGTGTTTTTCTAAGTGGAAGAGGTCCCTAGAAATTAAAATTTTCCTTCAGATAAGGACAAGCAACTAATAACAAGCAGAAGCACTAACAATGCATCAAGGAGTCAGGTTTCTGAAGGACACCTCGAACTGATGATCTATATCAGTATATGTCAAACAAAAAATAAATTCAGACCGCTTCAGTCCAATCCTAAAAAATCTTATTGTAGGAAAACAAATTTGCAACTAACCAACCAATGTGAAATGAATTTTCAATGAAATTATCAAATATACTACACAAATTGATGATATATATACGAAAAACAGAGCATTTATCAACCAAAATTAAGACATCATGTCCGTTAAATGCCAGTCATTGTACAATTGTTCTCTGCTTAAAAAAGTACCATACGAGTATTCCAAACAAAAAACTGTGGGGATTTTTGTTCTATATCAATAACATCGTCTAGACCAATTGCCAAAAATACTAGTTGGTTTTGTCCTAAGCTATGTGGCCTCAACTAAACAGGTCATCAAGAACAAAATGTTGGACTTATGGTTGAGTCAACCTTCACAGCAAAGACACAGTGAATTATTTCATTCCAGACTTGATGTCTCGATTTGTAGATGGAAATGCAGTTTGTGTGGAGAACTAGTGTAGTAAGGGTATCTCAGATGTCGAGCTTTGTCTATCTCATGATAGCTACAATGGTCATAGAGACAAACTATGAACAGTGGAACTGACAAAGACATTGTTTGAAAGAAACCAGGGGATGGGGCCTGAAATTTCTTGACAAAAGCCTTCATAATTCAAAATCAATACATTCACATGATCAAGATGACTTTTGCAAGTCAGAATGCAACAATAATTTCGCAGTGAGCCCTACCCCAATTTCAACATGACGTCGATAAAAATGCTATTATGATGGCCCTCCCAAGAATGATTGGACTGAATTTCAACTTACAGTTCAGTCTCTCCACTACTTGTAAGCATGGATATTTTCAATTTTGAGGGTTGGACAATGTGTTTTTTAATGCTCCAGATGTTATTAACAAACGGGGTTTATGTTTTGCAGGTCAGGCATTGTGCTATTGAACAAAATCTATGGCCATTTTGACGACTTATGATGGGACTTATAGTTCAGCCTTTCCACTACTTGTAAGCATGGATATTTTCAATTTTGAGGGTTTATATGTTGCTTCATTGTGAAGGAAAATGTGTTTTTTAATGCTCTAGATGTTATTAACAAACGGGGTATATGTTTTGTAGGTTAGGCATTGTGCTATTGAACAGAATCTATGACCATTTTGACGACTTATGATGGGACTTACAGTTCAGTCTTTCCACTACTTGTAAGCATGGATATTTTCAATTTTTAGGGTTTCTATGTTGCTTCATTGTGAAGGAAAATGTGTTTTTTAATGCTCCAGATGTTATTAACAAACGGGGTTTATGTTTTGCAGGTCAGGCATTGTGCTATTGAACAAATTCTATGACCATTTTGACGACTTATGTTGGGACTTGTTACAACAAATAGTCCATGCCCAATGATATCAAAATCTTCTATTCATGAAAAATAAAGAGGGTGGTTTCGTATAAAGATGGAAGCCTCTCAAATTAGTCTTCCTGAGAAAAAGGTGAAAGTGATTGTTGAGAAATTGGCTAGGGATAGGTCACTGAAAGAACCACCAATTTGTATCTTTTCTGGACGTAATCTGGGTATCTCTCATCTCAAGCATTCTTGTGGTAATATGCTTTTGAAAATAAGAAGACTTGTGGTAATATGCCATTGAAAATACACCAATTTGTATTTGTTCTGGACGTAATCTGGGTATCCTTCATCTCAAGCATTCTTGTGGTAATATGCCATTGAAAATAATAAGACGTCCTAACATTTCTACCCAGAAAGTGCATGGTGAAGATGTTTCGGAAGAAATAAAGGTTTTTCTGCTTATCAATGTACTTCAAAGAACTTCAAGGCAAGACAAAATGATGTCAAGTAGCTCGAACAGTCTTAAAGAGGACGAGGATATGGAAACAACAAAATGTACATTTATTTTATTCCTATCAGAATGATATGTCAAGTAGCTTGTATTATTCAATCTTGTACATTTATTTTATTCCTATCATATAACTTGGATTGCAAAAAAGTGCTCTTAAGACATTGTGTTCTCATTATGCAGATTCATGCAATGCTCATGTCATGGTTGTAACTTGTAACTGGTTATGCTCTGATTGATTGGCTCTCCTGCTTCTCATTGTGCAGATTCATGCAAAGCTCATGTCATGGTTGTAAGTATAGGAATCCATAGACTGTGCCCTTACAAGCTTGGGTGAAGATCGCTCAACTTAGTTGTCAGAAGAACAATTATTATCTCATCCAATGAGATAAATTGGATTCACCTATATGATAGCATGAATACTAGTATTATTTCAATGATTTCTTAGGCATTTCCATTCACATCTTATGATAAATAAATGTCTTTCAACTATTTGAATCACGGTACAATCACTACCTTGACTGCTTTAAAGGAAATTCACTACTCAAATGGATTTGGTTAGTACTCCCTAAATACGATTGTGGGAAGATTTGCTAGTTCAATCCTAAAAGATCCTATATCATGGAATCTGACAATCCTGCTATTTTTTATGCCTACGATCTGAATTTATTCCTCAAGCCAGATGGGATAAGGAAGTCTCATCCTTTTACTGTCAATATTCAACTGGAAGACAAAGTTATTGACATATGTGATGGATATTCCTTGGTAGACAAACAAAGAGTATGTTATAAACACATGCTTATTGAAGCTTTAAGTCAAACAAATCCATTTCCACCTATAGATAGCTCTATTGTTGACAATAACAAAGTTGGACGGCCCCAGAAGATTGATTAAACCTGTAAACCCTCAATGACATATACAACTACAGTGCTGAGAATGAAAACGATGTCAAGAAAATCATTGATGAAGAATACAGGCTTGACCAAATAAGAAATTTCTCTCTGGACCACATCAAATGCAAATATGTTCTCTTCTCCATGAACATGTGGACAATCATTCATGCACTATATTTTTAAAAGGAAATGTAGACAACAAACCTCTAACAAATCCACATGAAGTCAATGTTGAGGGACAATTTTGGCGCCTGGAAAAGGTCCACTCACAGGGATGAAATCACAGTGAAGAGAGTCTCCTTCGCTGTCCTAAAAGAAGGTTCTTCATCACAGCAAGGAGGCTTCCATATGTTGTCAAAGGAAGCTCCAAAAGAGCCCTAGTTGCAGTTTTCTATTCACAGCTAAGACGCAATCAAAGGGAGCCTAAATGAACCCCTAATCCACAATAAGAAAGAGACTCAATACACAGTCCTAAAGGATGTGTTTTAGGTGTTGTTCAAGTAAGGAGACCTGGCACATCTTAGTATTTCAGTGGCAACATGATGATGACAACATTGTGATTGAAACTAGTCATGAGGACTGTTTATAAGGTTGGTAACCTATAGTCATATTATCTTAATGAAATCTGTCCTAGACCAAAGTTCAAATCAGTACACTCAGATTGAGTCAAGTCCTTGTACGTCTTATATTACTGCATTGATAGTATTTGTTGACTGAAGATCAGAGGCTAGACTTGCTGCTAGGCTCGACCACAGGACATAACTAGCAGCAAAGGTATTGACTTGAAAGCATGACAATGGTGGAGCTGCACCTCTAGGTCATGGATTGGTAGCTGTGTGAAGGAAGAGGATTGAATGTTGACACCATATCTCATAAAGCAGTTACAGCTAGTGCAGCAAGCAGTTATCAGTGTTTTTGGGAGATGTATTGGGTCAAGGGTTGACCATGTTCGACTCAGATTAATGAGCATCCTATTCGTGCCATATGGATGAACTTACATTGATGTCAGAGTGTCAGCAAGGAAATTTGAAAATATCTTAACACAAAGAAACAAGTAATCAAATTCCATTAAAATGCACTTAACTTTACATCTGCTTAAAAGCAGAGGAAATAACTAAGCTAGAATCCGATCCAAGAAAATGCAACTTATTATCATCCTATGCTTAGTAGAGCTTACAAGGAAATGGTTTGGATATGTGTTTAAAGTCTGCAAAATCAAAAAGATATAATCTAAAGGTAGCCCCAACAATCTGAACAGGCAACAGGATATGATAATAATTTATTCAAAGAGATATTTTTTAATAAAACAAACAGAAAGCCTAAACACATACCTATTTTAGGCAAAAACTATGGAAGATCGGCCTCGCAGCAAAAAAATGGAATTAAATGCAGAGCTTATAAAACTGTCTTGGTCGTCCGAAAGGGTTGTTGACAGATGTGCCTCACCTGTTAATGCTACAGGATACTCCCCGACCATATTGGAGATAATGTGTGCATCTGCTCCTCAAAGCACATAGATCACAGATTATCAAAGCATACGTATCACTGATTATCTGTCTATTCAAAAGTTTCCCAAATCGTTGAATCACGGATTATCTTATGTTTCGTGTGAATTTGGGCAATCTTAGAAGTCGGGTTGCAAACTGCTACAAGTGTCCTTATTTTTCTACAAGAAACAGTCTAATGTGAAGGTGAATATGCTAAATGTGGTATTGGATGGCAATGATGCTAATGAGAAGTTGGAAAATTGGAAAGTGAACATATCCAATGCATTAAAACAACTTGTGGTAGGGTTAATCTACCAAAATGCAAGGTTGAGGTTGTAATGTTTTCTGTAGTTGCAAAATAGAGTAGAGTGTAAGTAACAATGAATAACACATAATGAACAAAAAATTAAAAATAGTAATGGAAATGAGCTAAATTCAAAGTAAAAATTCTATCTAACTAATGTAAGAGTGCTACAACTATCATCAACAAATGTTAAGATAAGCTGTAAGAAAATTGCTCATAAACAAATATGTGAACATAAATCATACAAGAAGGATATTGACCACCTAGGTCAATGGGCCAAGTTAACACAAGGAAACTTAAAAACCTTAGAAGAAAGCTAAACTAAGCGCTGAAATCAAGTATCACTTCGATTAACAAACATGTTGTTTGGAACTTTAGAGATGACAAAGTTACAAAAAAATCTTGGAATCTAAACCTCTCATATTATTCACATGTTTTCCTATGATTTTCTTCTAATCCTATTATCCTACTCAAGCCTATTGTTTGTACAAGTGGATAGGAGGAAAACTCCTTGAGTGGAGGAATGCTTTCCCTCCGAAAAGCAATAAAAACCCAGATCTTGTTTCCTGGATCACCACGCAGCATCAGTAAGGAGGATTTACTATTCTTAGGAAGTCGTGTTGGGTTACTAAACCAACCAAAACCACTCGTATGCCTTGGGATGATAATGGTGTTTCTCCTTAGATGATGTCCAAGGCCCCAAAAAAAGCCATCCTTGTGGGGCAAAATTATCCTCATATTAACACCCATACAACATCTATATACCTATGGTTTATAATGATGGCAAATAGTGCTCCCCATCACCTAATTGTGCAAAAAGCCCCAACTAACCTGCATGCAATGTCAAACTTGTCCTCGATATTAGCATATCATCCTACATTATTGATTAGCTCATCGAGATAGAGGGATCAAGGACTCTCACTCCATAGTTGGGGACTATAGTCCATCAAGCCTAGGTCAAATTTCGGGCTAATTGTATCAAGGACACCTTAAATTCAACCAACACTAATGCAATGTATTAGTTGTTGGTACATCGACCTATCAAAATGTCATAATATTGGGTAGTAGACATTAGTAAGTAGGACACTAGCCACCAACGAGAAACCTTGATGTTGACAATGAGCACCACTAGGCCAACCATTCGCCTTAGAGGCACTCGGAGGTGGTTTTGTACCATGTGCATAGTCTGTATTATTACTGAACCAACCAAAACCACTCGTACACCTTGGGATGATAATGGTGTTTCTCCTTAGATGAAGTCTAAGGCCCCAAACAAAGCCATCCTTGTGGGGCAAAATTATCCTCACATTAACACCCATACAACATTTATATACCTATGGTTTATAATGATGGAAAATAGTGCTCCCCATCATTTTATTGTGCAAAAAGCCCCAACTAACCTACATGCCATGTCAAACTTGTCCTCGATATTAGCATATCATCCTACATTATCCATTAGCTCATAAACATAGAGGGATCAAGGACTCTCACTCCATGGTTGGGGACTATAGTCCATCAAGTCTAGGTCAAATTTCGGGCTAATTGTATCATGGACACGTCAAGGTCAACCAAAACTAATGCAATGTATTAGTTGTTGGTACATCGACCTATCAAAATGTCACAATATTGGGTAGTAGACATTAGTAAGTAGGACACTAGCCACCAACAAGAAACCTTGATGTTGCCGATGAGCACCACTAGGCCAATTATTCATCTTAGAGGCACTGGGAGTTGGTTTTGTACCATGTGCACAGTCTGTATTATTACTAAACCAACCAAAACCACTCGTATGCCCTGGGATGATAATGGTGTTTCTCCTTAGATGATGTCCAAGGATTATCCATTAACTCATCTAGATAGGGGGTTCAAGGACCCTCACTCCATGGTTGGGGACTATAGTCCATTTAGTCTAGGTGAAATTTCGGGCTAACTGTAACAAGGAAACCTCAAGGTCAACCAACACTAATGCAATTAGTTGGTATATCGACCTATCAAAATGTCACAATATTGGGTAGTAGACATTAGTAAGTAGGACACTAGCCACTAACAAGAAACCTGGATGTTGGCGATGAGCACTACTAGGCCAACCGTTCACCTTAGAGGCACTGGGAGGTGGTTTTGTACCATGTGCATTGTCTGTATTATTACTAAACCAACCAAAACCACTCATACGCCCTGGGATGATAATGGTGTTTCTCCTTAGATGATGTCTAAGGCTCCAAACAAAGCCATCCTTGTCCAGGGGCAAAAATATCCTCACATTAATACCCATAAAACATCTATATTCCTTTGGTTTATAATGATGGAAAATAGTGCTCCCCATCACCTAAATGTGAAAAAATCCCCAGCTAACCTACATGCCATGTCAAGCTTGTCCTCTATATTAGCATATCATCCTACATTATCCATTATCTCATGTAGATAGGGGGTTCAAGGACTCTCACTCCATGGTTGGGGACAATAGTCCATCAAGTCTAGGTCAAATTTCAGGCTAACTGTATCAAGGACACCTCAAGGTCAACCAACACTAATGAAATGTATTAGTTGTTGGTACATCGACCTATCAAAATGTCACAATATTGGGTAGTATACATTAGTAAGTAGGACACTAGCCACCAATAAGAAACCTTGATGTTGGCGATGAGCACCACTAGGCCAACCGTTCACCTTAGGGGCACTGGGAGGTGGTTTTGTACCATGTGCACAGTCTGTATTATTACTTAACCAACCAAAACCACTCGTATGCCCTAGGATGATAATGGTGTTTCTCCTTAGATGATGTCCAAGGCCCGAAACAAAGCCATCCTTGTCCAGGGGCAAAATTATCCTCACATTAACACCCATACAACATCTATATTCCTTTGGTTTATAATGATGGAAAATAGTGCTCCCCAATCACCTAATGTGCAAAAAGCCCCAACTAACCTACATGCCATGTCAAGCTTGTCCTCGATATTAGCATATCATCCTACATTATCCATTAGCTCATCTAGATAGGGGGTTCAAGGACTCTCACTCCATGGTTGGTGACTATAGTCCATCAAGTCTAGGTCAAAGTTCGAGCTAACTATATCAAGGACACCTCAAGGTCAACTAACACTAATGCAATGTATTAGTTGTTGGTACATCGACCTATCAAAATGTCACAATATTGGGTAGTAGACATTAGTAAGTAGGACACTAGCCACCAACAAGAAACCTTGATGTTGGCGATGAGCACCACTAGGCCAACCGTTCACCTTAGGGGCATTGGGAGGTGGTTTTGTACCATGTGCACAGTCTGTACTATTACTTAACCAACCAAAACCACTCATATGCCTTGGGATGATAATGGTGTTTCTCCTTAGATGATGTCCAAGGCCCCAAACAAAGCCATCCTTGTCCAAGGGCAAAATTATCCTCACATTAACACCCATACAACATCTATATTCCTTTGGTTTATAATGATGGAAAATAGTGCTCCCCATCACCTAAATGTGCAAAAAGCCCCAACTAACCTACATGCCATGTCAAACTTGTCCTCGATATTAGCATATCATCCTACATTATCCATTAGCTCATCTAGATAAGGGGTTCAAGGACTCTCACTCCATGGTTGGGGACTATAGTCCATCAAGTCTAGGTCAAAGTTCGAGCTAACTATATTAAGGACACCTCAAGGTCAACCAACAGTAATGCAATGTATTAGTTGTTGGTACATCGACCTATCAAAATGTCACAGTATTGGGTAGTAAACATTAGTAAGTAGGACACTAGCCACCAACAAGAAACCTTGATGTTGGCGATGAGCACCACTAGGCCAACCGTTCACCTTAGGGGCACTGGGAGGTGGTTTTGTACCATGTGCACAGTCTGTATTATTACTTAACCAACCGCAACCACTCGTATGCCCTAGGATGATAATGGTGTTTCTCCTTAGATGATGTCCAAGGCCCCAAACAAAACCATCCTTGTCCAGGGGAAAAATTATCCTCACATTAACACCCATACACATCTATATTCCTTTGGTTTATAATGATGGCAAATAGTGCTCCCCATCACCTAAATGTGCAAAAATCCCCAACTAACCTACATGCCATGTCAAGATTGTCCTCGATATTAGCATATCATCCTACATTATCCATTGGCTCATCTAGGTAGGGGGTTCAAGGACTCTCACTCCATGGTTGGGGACTATAGTCCATCAAGTCTAAGTCAAATTACAGGCTAACTGTATCAAGGACACCTCAAAGTCAACAAACACTAATGCAATTATTAGTTGTTGGTACATTGACCTATCAAAATGTCACAATATTGGGTAGTAGACATTAGTAAGTAGGACACTAGCCACCAACAAGAAACCTTGATGTTGGCGATGTGCACCACTAGGCCAACCGTTCACCTTAGAGGCACTAGGAGGTGGTTTTGTACCATGTGCACAGTCTGTATTATTACTTAACTAACCAAAAACACTCGTACACCTTTGGATGATAATGGTGTTTCTCCTTAGATGATGTCCAAGGCCCCAAACAAAGCCATCCTTTTCCAAGGGCAAAATTATCCTCACATTAACACCCATACAACATCTATATTCCTTTGGTTTATAATGATGGCAAATAGTGCTCCCCATCACCTAAATGTGCAAAACGCCCCAACTAACCTACATTCCATGTCAAACTTGTCCTCGATATTAGTATATCATTCTACATTATCCATTAGCTCATCTAGATAGTGGGTTCAAGGACTCTCACTCCATGGTTGGGGACTATATTCCATCAAGTCTAGGTCAAAGTTCGAGTTAACTGTGTCAAGGACACCTCAAGGTCAACCAACACAAATGCAATGTATTAGTTGTTGGTACATCGACCTATCAAAATTTCACAATATTGGGTAGTAGGCATTAGTAAGTAGGACACTAGCCACCAACAAGAAACCTTGATGTTGGCGATGAGCACCACTAGGCCAACCGTTCACCTTAGGGGCACTGGGAGGTGGTTTTGTACCATGTGCACAGTCTGTATTATTACTTAACCAACCAAAACCACTCGTATGCCCTGGGATGATAATGGTGTTCCTGCTTAGATGATGTCCAAGGCCCCAAACAAATCCATCCTTGTCCAGGGGCAAAATTATCCTCACATTAACACCCATACAACATCTATATTCCTTTGCTTTATAATGATGGCAAATAGTGCTCACCATCACCTAAATTTTCAAAAATCCCCAACTAACCTACATGCCATGTCAAGATTTTCCTCGATATTAGCATATCATCCTAAATATTCCATTAGCTCATCTAGATAGGGGTCTCAAGGACTCTCAATCCATGGTTGGGGACTATAGTCCATCAAGTCTAGGTCAAATTTCGGGCTAACAATATCAAGGACACCTCAAGGTCAACCAACACTAATGCAATGTATTAGTTGTTGGTACATCGACCTATCAAAATGTCACAATATTGAGTAGTAGACATTAGTAAGTAGGACACTAGCCACCAACAAGAAACCTTGATGTTGGCGATGAGCACCACTAGGCCAACCGTTCACCTTAGAGGCACTTGGAGGTGGTTTTGTACCATTTGCACAGCCTGTATTATTACTAAACCAAGCAAAACCACTCGTATGCCCTGGGATGATAATGGTGTTTCTCCTTAGATGATTTCCAAGGCCTCAAACAAATCCATCCTTGTCCATGGGCAAAATTATCCTCACATTAACACCCATACAACATCTATATTCCTTTGGTTTATAATGATGGCAAATAATGCTCCCCATCACCTAATTGTGTAAAAATCCCCAACTAACCTACATGCCATGTCAGCCTTGTCCTCGAAATTAGCATATCATCCTACATTATCCATTAGCTCATCTAGATAGGGGGTTCAAGTCCATGGTTGGGGACTATAGTCCATCAAGTCTAGGTCAAATTTTGGGCTAACTGTATCAAGGACACCTCAAGGTCAACCAACACTAATGCAATGTATTAGTTGTTGGTACATTGACCTAGAAAAATGTCACAATATTGGGTAGTAGACATTATTAAGTAGGACACTAGCGACCAACAAGAAACCTTGATGTTGGCGATGAGCACCACTAGGCCAACTGTTCACCTTA
Organism: Pinus taeda; assembly: GCA_000404065.3. Classification (NCBI taxonomy): domain Eukaryota; kingdom Viridiplantae; phylum Streptophyta; class Pinopsida; order Pinales; family Pinaceae; genus Pinus; species Pinus taeda. Next base: position 17,487 of record APFE030816960.1, on the reverse strand, counting down.
GAGGCATTGGGAGGTGGTTTTGTACCATGTGCATAGTCTGTATTATTACTTAACTAACCAAAACCACTTGTACACCCTGGGATGATAATGGTGTTTCTCCTTAGATGGTGTCCAAGGCCCCAAACAAACCCATCCTTGTCAAGGGGAAAAATTATCCTCACATTAACACCCATACAACATCTATATTCCTTTGGTTTATAATGATGGGAAATAGTGCTCCCCATCACCAAAATGTGCAAAAAGCCCCAACTAAGCTACATACCATGTCAAGCTTGTCCTCGATAATAGCATATCATCCTACATTATCCATTAGCTCATCTAGATAGGGGGTTCAAGGACTCTCACTGCATGGTTGGGGACTATAGTCCATCAAGTCTAGGTCAAATTTCGGGCTATCTGTATCAAGAACACCTCAAGGTCAACCAACACTAATGAAATGTATTAGTTGTTGGTACATCGACCTATCAAAATGTCAAACATGTCCTCGATATTAGCATATCATCCTACATTATCCATAATTTAGCTCATGGAGATAGAGGGTTCAAGGACTCTCACTCCATAGTTGGGGACTATAGTCCATCGAGAGGTCAAATTTTAGGCTAACTATATGAAGGACACCTTAACAAGTACAACCTACACTAATGCAATGTATTAGTTGTTGGTACATTGACCTATCAAAATGTCACAATATTGGGTAGTAGACATTAGTAAGTAGGACACTAGCCACCAACAAGAAAACTTGATGTTGGCGATGAGCACCACTAGGCCAACCATTCACCTTAGAGGCACTCAGAGGTGGTTTTGTACCATGTACATAGTCTATATTATTACTAAACCAACCAAAACCAGTCGTAGGCCCTAGGATGATAATGGTGTTTCTCCTCAGATGATGTCCAAGGCCCCAAACAAAGCCATCCTTGTGGGGCAAAATTATCCTCACATTAACACCCATACAACATCTATATATCTATGGTTTATAATGATGGAAAATAGTGCTCCCCATCACCTAATTATGCAAAAAGCCCCAACTAACCTAGATGTCATGTCAAACTTGTCCTCGATATTAGCATATCATCCTACGTTATCCATTAGCTCATGGAGATAGAGGGTTCAAGGACTTTCACTCCATGGTTGGGGACTATAGTCCATCAAGAGGTAAAATTTTGGGCTAACTGTATCAAGGACACCTCAAGATCAACCAACACTAATGCAATGTATTAGTTGGTACATCGACCTATCAAAATGTCACAATATCGGGTAGTAGACATTAGTAAGTATGACACTAGCCACCAACAAGAAACCTTAATGTTGGCGATGAGCACCACTATGCCAACCATTCACCCTAGAGGCACTGGGAGGTGGTTTTGTACCATGTGCATAATCTATATTATTACTGAACCAACCAAAACCACTCATATGCCCTGGGATGATAATGGTGTTTCTCCTTAGATGATGTCCAAGGCCCCAAACAAAGCCATCCTTGTGGGGCAAAATTATCCTCACATTAACACCCATACAACATCTATATAGCTATGGTTTATAATGATGGCAAATAGTGCTCCCCATCTCCTAATTGTGAAAAAAGCCCCAACTAACCTAGATGCCATGTCAAACTTGTCCTCGATATTAGCATATTAACTAGATTTATTATTTCTTTGTGACTCAAGTTGAAAAGTGGAAATCCAAAATATTTAATAAATGAGAGAAAATATTATTTCAGGGGTGTTACCAAGCCTATTACTTGAGGTTTTATATAAGACAAGTATATATTGCTAGAAAAATAGAGATAGGGAGTGATTAATAAATTCTTGAATTCCTTATTTGAAATAAAGAAAAACTCTACTTTTAGCTTTTTTAATAACCACTAAATTCTTTATTTGAACTAGTTCTCTATTTGAAGTAAGGAAAAATCTCTAACTTTTTTCTTTTAGTAATTTCTAAATTCCTTATTTGATATTAATAAAAAAAAATTTTAAAAATAAGATTTTTTATGCATTCAAATGGAAATTTTACTTACAATTCCATTCCAAATACCAACCTACATCTACTACACTATTTTGTCAGCAAATACATGCACAATTTTGTGAGTAAATGTAGGTTGTTGAAGTAACTGAAAATAGTTAGTAAGAATAAAGTTGCTCATAATAAATTAAGTGTTGACCCCTCCCCATCATCTGATCTGATTAGATCATCACTCAGTATAAATAGAGCAGTTCTAATCTCAGGATTGATCCCATCACAACTGCACTGTTAAACTTACTTCCATGCACGATTTTGTCTTATTTTCAGAAGAACAACTGTTGAAATTTACAAGCAAGGTTCAGATTTTCCTCTTTTCGAACCTTGATTTCATGAAAAATACAGGTACTTCTCATTGTACTCACTTTTTTAAACAGAGAACAATTGTGCAGTGACTGGCATTTTACAGACATGATGTCTTAATTTTCGTTGATAAATGCTCTGTTATTCGTATATATATCATCTATTTGTGTAGTACATTTGATAATTTCATTGAAAATTCATTTCACATTGGTTGGTTAGTTGCAAATTTGTTTGCATACAATAAGGTTTTTTTTAGGATTGGAATAAAGCGGTCTAAATTTATTTTTTGTTTGACATATAATGATATGGATCATCAGTTTGAGGTGTCCTTCAGGAACCTGACTCCTGATGCATTGTTAGTGCTTCCGCTCGTTATTAGTTGCTTGTCCCTATCTCCAGGAAAATTTTAATTTCTAGGAACCTCTTCCACTTTAAAAAACACAACGTAAGGTCTTGATCTCCATTGAATCCATTCCCTCTAGTTCCATGGTGTTGGCATAAATAATTTTAGTTACTGCCTGCTCTTTGGGTATCCCTACAATTCATATACCATGGCTCAATGCAGTGATGATTAAGGCAAGTGTATAATGTGATTTGAAGGACACCTTATCTCATTTGCAGTGAACATTGATTTAAATTAGTGGGAATTGAGATTTCGTGTTTCTTACTATACTCTGTCTTCAAATTTAACAGTCCATCCATGCTGCATAATAGTACTAGTTTCTTGGTGATCCAACCATACTTTGTCTTCAAATTTAATAGTCCATCCATGCTGCATAACAGTACTAGTTTCTTGGTGATCCAACCATCATGGATATCGTAGCTTATGGTAATTCCATTTTTAAGTGTTTGTTAGTAGTACTTTCCAATCAGGGAATTCCTAAACCTTAATATGTTGTGTTAAATTCCAAGATACTTTCCTATCAGGGGATTCCTAAACCTTAATATGCCATGTTACATTCAAAAAGGGAAAAAATGAACTTACTCTGAAGGCACTTGTCCTTTCAATTACCACACTTTGATACTATCATTTATTTGAAATTAATCAATTAGAAATAGAGAGATCTTTGTTGTCCTACATCTCCATTGTCTTCTTCATCTTTTCCCAGTGCTTTTCTCATGGTTGTGCATGTTGAAGCTGCTTCTCCTTTGAAGGTATGAAAGAACCATGGCAATAGGTATCAGAGACAAAAATTGTCCTGCTGAGACTCAAATGGTGAAGATCAATAGGTATCAATGATGAGTTTATGTGAAATTCATGGAGCAAACCTTTAATCGAAACATTTTGAAAGAGAATGGATGAGGACATAAAGAGATAAAGAAATGGGCTGGTTTCAAAGAGAAAGAAGTCAACGGCAGCGGAAAATGGGACAACAAAAAGACAAGGAAGAAGAATGAAAATGAGTAACCTTTTTTTTCAAATCAGCAAAATATATAAACGAGAGGAGACATTTCTGTTTATCCCCTCGATCTTTTTTTTCCTTTCTTTGATTTTCATACCACCACCTTTGCACATTAAGCCTTACTCTACCAAGGAATATCCATCACATATGTCAATAACTTTGTCTTCCAGATGAATATTGACAGTAAAAGGATGAGACTTCCTTATCCCATCTGGCTTGAGGAATAAATTCAGATCGTAGGCATAAAAAATAGCAGGACTGTCAGATTCCATGATATAGGATCTTTTAGGATTGAACTATAAAATCTTTTAGGATTGAACTAGCAAATCTTCCCACAATCATATTTAGGGAGTGCTAACCAAATCCATTTGAGTAGTGAATTCCGTTTAAAGCAGTCAAGGTAGTGATTGTACCGTGATTCAAATAGTTGAAAGACATTTATTTATCATAAGATGTGAATGGAAATGCCTCAGAAATCATTGAAATAATACTAGTATTCACGCTATCATAAAGGTGAATCCAATTTACCTCATTGGCTGAGAAAATAATTGTTCTTCTGACAAACTAAGTTGAGCGATCTTCACCCAAGCTTGTAAGGGCACAGTCTATGGATTCCTATACTTACAACCATGACATGAGCTTTGCAGGAATCTGGACAATGAGAAGCAGGAGAGCCAACCAATCAGAGCACAGCTAGTTACAAGTTACAACCATGACATGAGCTTTGCATGAATCTGCACAATGAGAACAGAATGTCTTAAGAGCACTTTTTTGCAATCCAAGTTATATGATAGGAATAAAATAAATGTACAAGATTGAAAAATACAAGCTACTTGACATATCATTCTGATAGGAATAAAATAAATGTACATTTTGTTGTTTCCATATCCTCGTCCTCTTTAAGATTGTTCCAACTACTTGACATCATTTTGTCTTGCCTTGAAGTTCTTTGAAGTACATTGATAAGCAGAAAAACATTTATCGCTTTCGAAACATCTTCACCATGCACTTTCTGGGCAGAAATGTTAGGACGTCTTATTATTTTCAATGGCATATTACCACAAGAACGCTTGAGATGAGGGATACCCAGATTACGTCCAAAACAGATACAAATTGGTGTATTTTCAATGGCATATTACCACAAGTCTTATTATTTTCAATAGCATATTACCACAAGAACACTTGACATGAGAGATACCCAGATTACGTCGAGAAAAGATACACATTGGTGGTTCTTTCAGTGACCTATCCCTAGCTAGTTTCTCAACAATAACTTTCACCTTTTTCTCAGGAAGACTAATTTGAGAGGATTCCATATTTATACGAAACCACCCTCTTTCTTTTTCATGAATAGAATATTTTGATATCATTGGGCATGGACTATCTGTTGTAACAAGTCCCAACATAAATCGTCAAAATGGTCATAGATTTTGTTCAATAACACAATGCCTGACCTACAAAACACAAACCCCATTTGTTAATAACATCTGGAGCATTAAGAAACACATCTTCCTTCACAACGAAGCAACATAGAAACCCTCAAAATTGAAAATATCCATGCTTACAAGTAGTGGAAAGACTGAACTGTAAGTCCCATCATAAGTCGTCAAAATGGTCATAGATTTTGTTCAATATCACAATGCCTGACCTGCAAAACATAAATCTCGTTTGTTAATAACATCTGGAGCATTAAAAAACGCATTTTCCTTCACAATGAAGCAACATATAAACCCTCAAAATTGAAAATATCCATGCTTACAAGTAGTGGAAATACTGAACTGTAAGTCCCATCATAAGTCGTCAAAATGGCCATAGATTTTGTTCAATAGCACAATGCCTGACTTGCAAAACATAAACCCCATTTCTTAATAACATCTGGAGCATTAAAAAACACATTTTCCAACCCTCAAAATTGAAAATATCCATGTTTACAAGTAGTGGAAAGACTGAACTGTAAGTTGAAATTCAGTCCAATCATTCTTGGGAGGGCCATCATAATAGCATTTTTATCGATGTCATGTTGAAATTGGGGTAGGGCTCACTGCAAAATTATTGTTACATTTTGACTTGCAAAAGTCCTCTTGATCATGTGAATGTATTGATTTTGAATTATGAAGGCTTTTGTCAAGAAATTTCAGGCCCCATCCCCTGGTTTCTTTCAAACAGTGTCTTTGTCAATTCCATTGTTCATAGTTTGTCTCTATGACCATTGTAGCTGTTAGGTTCCTATACCAATAGGTTTCATCTTTCATGATTGACAATGGAAGGGCTAAATTTGTTCATCATTGCAGGCTGCAAAGGTTCCATATTTTGTGTACATGCTATAAAAATTAAAAAATTAAAAGAGGGTATGCCTTAAAAGAATAATCAAAAGGCAAGAAAATCAAGTGGTCAAG
>APFE030816959.1:56840-67085 GCA_000404065.3 Pinus taeda | reverse complement strand
AACGCAAAACAATAAAAAACCCCCTAAAAAAAAAAATTAAGATAGAGAACAAGAAAATATGAATAAGATGACGACTTCAAAAACTATCAAATTTAGAAAATAATTTTTCACATTTCACACACTAGAAAATTAAAAGTCAAAAAATAGGTCTTTTAAAAAAAAGGTGTGATGCAGAATACTCACCTTTTAAAATCAGCATGAAATCACTACCATTCTAAAACTTGATTTCATCCTTGAACATGAAAAAAAAATTAAAGTTCCAAAAACCATGTTCTAAAAAAAACATGTGTATTCTGCATCACCACTTTTGAAAATCGGGTCATTTTTTTGCTATCTCTACGAAACAGGTAACAGTATCAGTCTCTGTTTCAAAGTTTACATTATTGAAATTTGAAGAATATAATTATAGATTATAGCACTAGAATCTCTTATTTCAAGGAATTAAAGAGTGTAGCTAAATCACATTAGAACACCCTTTTCACACAACAGTATGATGTGGCATTGAATGATATTGAAACAATTCTATAGAATTTTCTAGTTGTGATCTTGGGTGAGTAGAATAAAGATCTCTTGAAACCAATTAAGGAGATAGAGATTCAAATTGATTTGGAGTCTAGAGCCATATAAGGCTCTTAGACTTGATGGCCCCTCGATTCCATTTTATAGATAATTTTGGGATCTCATTAAATATGATCTAAAAATGATGCTCCAAGACACCCAAAGGTATTACAAGATAGGAGGAAGCACCAACTCTTCCTTCTTGGTTTTAATTCCAAAAGAAGAAAATACTTACTCTTTTACAAGATTCATGCTCATTTCTCTTTGTAGCTCCTCATACAAAATCATGACCATGATCATAGTGTCTAGGATGAAATATATTATTCTTGGGCTTATTTCTAAAAACCAAATGGGGTTTTCCCATGGGGCATAGAGTAGATGGTGACAAGATGTTCTTTTAAGGAACTCCATGGTGTAAAGGTGATCAGTTCAAAACTTTGTGGGAAACAATCCATCCATGTTAAGGGTTGGTGTGGCCCATGTCAGGTGCGATCCAAGGGTGATTTTTACCACTTGGATGCCCCTAGGTTGCTGTTACTCAAGCCAAAGGGGATTAATGCAATATAGGGAGTAAGGAGAATAGTGAGAAAGATAATGAAAGGTTTGGTTTTTTTTCTCTTTTTTCAATGGATATCTTCCTCCAATAGTGACCATTGGATAACCCATTGGTTAATGGAAAACCCACTATTTTCTTTCAAGGGTGTATGGGCTTAAGGTAAGGTTACACCTTGTCCACTCTTCTTTACATAATTAAGGCTAAGTATTAAAGAAAAAAACTTGAAGTGGAATGCATTAATGGAATTTTCTAAGCAATCAAGATTGTATGGGGTGTTAGGAACTTGAACTATGCCTAATTCATGGATGACCCTATTTTCCTTAGTGGTGGTTCTAATATTATCACTAGTAGATTTAATCAAGTTTTGGAATCCTTTATTATTACTTGGAGGTGAAATAAACCATAGAAATGCCAAAGTTTTTGTTGGAATATTGATATCTAGGTAATGCATTCCATCTCTAGAAATTTACAGTTTCCTTTATTTGAAAACTAGTCTTATTTTAGGTATCATGATATTCTTATTGCTCTAAAAATTCCTTCCAATCAATATTGGTTTAACATCATTGATAAATTAAAACTAAGTTTGTATAGTGGGGATCCAATGGTTGAACCTAGCAAATAGAGTGATCCTAATAAAATTTGTGCTCTCAACCCTTCCAATATACCAATGTCTAGCGATGCTTATGAACCATATCAATATCAACATAAAGAAATTTCTTTAGAAAGGGGCCAATTCCAACACAAAGAAGTATCATCTTACAAATTGAAGGATAGTTAGAATTCCAAAATATGGAGGTGGTTTGTGAATAAAATTTGCAATGGGAGCCAAGTTGTCGTGGAAAATGATCATGGGAAGAATGAAAAGGTGGACTATGGAAGCATTGACAGTGATGGATACCGCCAACATATAGGGGATCAACCTGATAGCAGGTCCCAATTAGACCTCAAAATGTTTGGTGTAGGATTCCCATTCGAAATACAGCCCGGTTTTCATTTACTTAAATATACGCCTTGGATTTCATTGTTAACACAAGTGAGAAGCGCATATGTGATTTTGAATGAGCAAGTGAATGTGCCTTGTGAATATTTTATTGCAAATGTATCAAGGTTATTTCATTGTGGATAGTGGATAAAGTGAGCATCTAAGAGAGAAGTAATAATACTACCCTAAAGGAGACACACAAAAATGATAAATATGTGTCTAACATCAAGTGAAATAGTTCACATAGATGCGACGATCATTATAAACATAACACATTTCCGATAAGTTAAGCATAGAAATCACTGAAATAGTTCAATTACTCTAGTACATGTGAAAGAAAAAATGAATCATAAACATTCAAAGAGTAGCCTTAGTGATGAGCCTCATAAATGGGTAATTATATGGGCTCATTTTACCTCCTAACCTAGTCAAATCAATAATTCTCTTAGCTTATTGTATGATTTTCTAATTATATTTATGCTTATAGAGTGAGTTGAGTTAGTTATGATGCCATGTGGTCTAATATGTGTTTAATGCAGATTATTGATGAATTTTATGGCCAAAGTCAAGGATCCAGTGGACAAATGGTAGCAATAACTTGAAGTGGACAAAGGATAGGACTTATAGGAGGGATTCCCCCTCATTTATTACTCCTCACTTCGAATTCCCCTTCATTCAGCTCGGAATACAAGCAGCCAAGTCATGCATTAGCAGGCAACCGAGCAAGTGGAGGACAACTGATGACTATCTCGAGTTTTGGGAGCCAAGCCTCCCTGATTTTAAGGAAGCTATTAGTAGCTTCATTGGTATAAGTAGAGAGGCCTAGGGTCTCACTAGGGGCAGATTTTTGTTGGACTTTTGCTTATGTAACCTCTGCTCAACTTGGAGCTTATTATTTTGACAATTCCATGTAATCTTGTTATTGTTTTGGAAATAAAGATGGAATCCTTTTTGAGTTAGCACTAAGTTACCTCAGAGGGCTAAAGCTCTTGGGTTAGGGCCCAATCCAAGCAGCCAAGCTCCTCTTTACTTGTATTTGTATGTTTTATTTCAGTTTGTAGATTAGGTTGTTGTTAGATGAATTTCTTTTATGGTCAAGAATAGGTTGTTGTCGATGATTCAATAGTTTGCTTCCATTTTTGCTTTCTATAGCAGGTTAAGTAGTGATAAAGAAAAAATCCAAAAGGCTAGCAATAGTGTCTTGGCCTCTCTTCCTCCCTCTAGGACCATGATTTGAGGCAAAGACCCTCTTGCTACCCCAAAAACACAGATTTTCCTCATTCATAGGACTTCTAGTGTTTACAACTTTTTAGTTGGTTAAATAGTCTATTTTTCTTTGCTTTAGAACTTCTTCATCATACTCACTTCTTTATTTACCATAGTCTTCTTCCATGATTTCCTTTCATGGATCACAGTTTAGACTAGTTTGACGCAAAACTCTATTTTTCTAGATGCACTTATTTCATTGCTTGATTAATCTCATTGGTTGACTGTTAGTTGTTTATGCAGGAGAGATCTTCTAGCAGCAGGCCAACCTATCAGCCATCCCATCCCCCATCTGATCCATGCCCTATAGGTCGCCCAAGTCTCCCCTCAATTCTGCCTTAGTTTCCTGCATTTTCCATAGAATTTCTTCCTTTCTCCTTGAGCAAATCCAATCATCTTTCTCTCTCCCAATGATTCTTGGTAAACCCTAGGTGACCTAACACTTCATTCCAACCTTCATTCACCTTTTCCACCCACTCTCACGTCCTCAAAACAGCCAAAACTGCTCTCAGCCTCCTCTTGTAGGCCTCCTGTAGAACGTTGTTTTTCCTCCTGTAGATTTCCTGTGTCCTCCTGTAGATTTTCCTATAGGCTTCTTTTGAAGGCCGAGTGTGGGAAAAGCCTGCAGAAGGCCACCTGAGACCTCCTAGGACCCAAACACACCATTCTACATCCTCTCAAATCCCAAAGCCACCCTTCCACACCACCTATTCGCTGCCACCTTCATAAACAATAAATCACATGCATGTCAAATTGACATAAAAATCCAAAAAGATGTTTTCTGCTCATTTACTTCCAGAAATAGCTTAGTTAGATGTTGTTTTCTTCCTTGAGTAGGTAATGGCATTATTTTCATGGTTTCCATAGTGTTTTCTGCAAAATTAGGATTAGTTGGTTAATTAGGATTTACTTGGTTTGCATTACATTTCAGTCTTTCTCCTTTCTGCAGTTAGAGTAGTATCTGTAGAGTAGTCTTTCTCTCCTTTCATCACATATAGAGCTTCTTCTGGAATCCATAGAAGTTGGCTTGAGCTCCTAGTGATCTTGCGCTAGCTGACCATGTGACAACCTGCAGTAAGAACTAGTACTTGTGCATACAACACTGTCGCTTCCAAGTTTGCTACAAACTACCGAGTTGATAAGAGTAAAGTAGGTAGCCCAAGAGTTGCAGCATTATTGTTGCAATGCTGGTGCTCACCATACTTTTTGGTGCCATGGTCGGGGAAGCGTCAGAGTATTCTGTGATTATTGCTTTCTTCTATTTTCTATTGCAATCATTCACTAATAGTTTATTTCAACAAAAGTAGAGCAGTCCTTTCTTTTCCTTCCAGTTCTGCATTTCTTTGCTTTCCTTTTCAATTCTGTAAATTTCATTTCAGCAAGAGTAGACTAATCATTCTTTTCTTTCAAGTTCTGCATTTCCTTGCTTTCCTATTCATTTTTGCAAATTTCCATTCAGCAAGTTTATGTCAGCTAGTTGCAACTTGTTTTTATCAATCAATTTTAGTTTTGCAGGTACTATCAGTGTGGGGAAAAAGAAACAAAAACAAACCAAAAATATTTCCTTTCATGCCTCATAGGAATAGAGATAACTCAGGAAAATTCTTGCCCAACACCCCCACTGCTTCACACAACCAACCTTCTCTCTTCTTCAGTGGATGCGATCAAGAAGAACCCTTAGAGGAATAGCCATACATATTTGAAGAACCTATAGGGGAAGAAGAAGAAGAAAACATTCCTTTGGAGCCAATGGCTGAACACAGAAATGCTAGGGGGAATGGAGAGAGAATAGAGGGTACCTTTCCCATTCGGGAGACCAATGGGGACACCAAAATGAAGAATATAAGCCCTTCCGCCCTACCTCATTTCCATGGTCTGACTACAGAAGATCTTGACACCTTTTTTTTGAGTTTTTCATTATCTGTTGAACTTATGACTATGCAGGAGATGAGAAAAAGTTGAAACTATTCCCTTCTACTATCAAGGATGCAACCTTGCGCTAGTTCATGGGATTACCTGGAAATAGCATCACAACTTGGGCTCATATGCAGCAAGCCTTTAACAACAAGTATCGAGACTATTATAGGTCAAAAGATACTAAAGAAGAAATTTTCCGAATGACCATAGGAAGTGATGAGTCCCTGGAGGAGTATGAAAAGAGGTTCCAACTCAATTACAAAAGGGTCGGGTGTACAGTTGACCCTGAGTCTCTAAAGCTGGTCTTGCTCAGGGGAATTCGGGAAGATCTTTCAGACACCCTCCATCTATTGGTTGGGGGAGACATCTACCAACTGTCCTATGAGGACATAAAGACTATTTTCAGCAACCATTCTAGAGTAGCTAGAAAGAAAGGTAGGGGGAGTCAACCCATAGCTAGTACCTCTTCCTCTGGATCATCCATTAAAAGAGAAATTGGAAACATGCTAGAAGACTTCAAGAGTGGGATGATGTAGACTCTTTCCATGCAAATGGATACCTTACATATCAAAAGGAAACAAGAGGAAGCAGAGAGGGCTTTGGCCATTTTTTGCCCTAGATGCACCAGGAGGCATCCTAGGAATGAATGCCCATTGAATGCTATAGAATTTTGTTCAGTCTGTGAAGAAAATCATTCTACAGACAAGTGCCCTTCCTTACCCGGACTTAAAGCTGTATATCAAGGGGCTGAAGAAGTCACTGAACAACTCTATTACATAAACCAAAGGAGGATGCATGGACCTAGACCATACCAGCAAGGGATGCAAGGGACATCTCAGGCACACTACAACCCCAACCAAGTCACTTCCATACCTTCTTAGGGCCCTGTTCATCCTTCCCGGTCCACACCTCCTCCTTGGTCCTTCACATCTCCATATCATGCCCAACCAGCTACCCATACATTCCAATCCTATGCTCAACCGCAGCCTTAGTGGAATGCATCTCATCAGGGGTGGAGGCCCCAATACAACTCTCCTCCCACTCTTTTGCCTCCACCACCTACCCAACCATAATTGTTACCTCCTGCACCACCAAAGCAACCCCAAATGCCTACCCAGCCAAATCCGAACCTGAACAACAGATAGGCTCAGCAAGAGTATAGTATGGAACCGTCATGCCCGACTTATGTTGTGGAGATTTAGGAAATTAACTTGTGATCTGGGAAAGTTCTTCCAAATAGCCAGCCTCCACCTAGGGAGGTCTAGGAAGATAAAGAGGAAAGCGAATCTAAAGCAAATCCACCCTTTCCTGAGAGGTTATCCACAACAATCTAGCCTACCCCAGAAGAAACTGAACTCCTAGGAGAATTGAAACATTTATGTGTGAAGATACCACTTCTCCAAGCCATAAAATATGTGCCTATCTACAATAGGTTGATCAAAGAGAAGTGCTTTAGGCATCCAAGAAGGTGAAAGAGGGATGCCCCAACCATCAATGTCATAAGGCAACTGCCCGACCTGATGTTGGGGCAGGTAATCTATCCAAAATATCTAGACCCTGGAAGCCCAATAGTTGATGTCCACATCAATGGCACCATGATCCCACACACCTTGATTGATTTGGGAGCTACCATTAATGTGATGAAAAAGGACACAATGCTCAATCTCAACCTCTAGGGCTCCTTGACGAAGACCATGACCGTGCTACAGCTTGTAGACTACTCCACCGTGACCCCAAAGGGGATTGTGGAAGATGTGATGGTCCCCATTGATTCTTGGGAGTACCCTGCTGATTTCTTAGTTCTCCAGCCAAAATCAAAGCTCACTGGGTATTCTCTCATTCTGGGAAGACCCTGGTTGGCTACTGCCGATGCCTACATTAGCTGTTGAGCTAGGAACATGACCATAAAGAACGGGCATATGTCCAAGTAGTTAATCCTATATCCTCCTACCCAACCCTTACCAGAACATGATCTACCTCTCTGGTTGGAGGAGGAAGATGAGGATGAAGTCTATCCTGCACCACTTTGTGCATTAGAAATCATCATGGGGGGAAACCGCAAGATGAGTATGATATGATTGAAAATCTGATTCAGAATACACCCCCCAATGTATCACCATTAGAAGACATAGTAAGAGAAACCAAAAACAATCCCTCAACTGATCTTTGTGTGGCTGACTCTACTCTTCTCCATGTTAAGAATATAGAGTTCAGCCCAGAAAGAACCTTGAAAATCAATCCATCCCTATCCACTTCCCAGGAGAAGGAACTATTTAGCTTGCTGAGAAAACACCTAGATGCCTTCGCCTGGAGTTATAAGGAGATTAAGGGAGTGCACCCTTCAGTATGTACTCATCATATATACATCAAGGATGATTGCAAGCCAGTCAGGCAGCCTCAAAGGAGGATGAATCCAGCACTTAAAGATATTGTTAAGGAAGAACTACAGAAATTGCTTGATGCAAGATTCATCTATCCCATGTCTAACAATGAATGGGTCTCTCCTTTGGTGCTAGTGCCAAAGAAAAATGGCAAGTGGAGAATCTGTGTCGACTATCGGGAATTGAACAATGCCACTAAAAAGGACAATTTTCCTTTACCTTTCATAGATCAAGTGTTAGACGGTTTGGCAGGGAAAAAAAATTTCTCTTTCCTAGACGGGTTTAGCAGGTACAATCATATTCAAATCAGCCCGAAAGACCAAGATAAGACACTTTCACTTGTCCTTGGGGTACCTTTGCATAACGGGTCCTTCCTTTTGGTTTGTGTAATGCTCCATCCACTTTCCAAAGAGCGGTATTGAGTATATTTTCTAAATTATTTCATGATGCAGTAGAGATATACATGGATGACTTTACTCCTTATGGCTCTAACTTTTAGGAAGCTTTATCTAACCTAGGAAAAGTTCTAGACAAGTGTATTGAGATGAACTTGTCCCTCAGTCTAGAAAAATGTGAATTTTTGATGACTGAAGGAACCATGCTAGGTCATGCAATATCCCAACAAGGACTGCAGGTGAACCCCAACAAAATTTCCATCATCCACAGGGTCCCACCTCCTCAAAAGGTGAGAGATATCAGAAGTTTCCTAGGTTTAGCTGGGTATTACCAAAGATTGATTAAAGATTTCAGTAAGCTAGCCTCTCCTTTGTTTTGCCTTTTAGGTAAATATGTCGAGTTTATATGGTCGAAAAACTATTAAGAAGCCCTAGATACCTTGAAGAGCAAGCTCGTGACTGCCCCAATTCTGAGAGGCCCAAACTGGGCCCTACCTTTCCACATTCACACAGATGCCTCCAACAAAGCAATAGGAGCAGCCTTGGGACAAATTGATGAAAAGTTACCTTATTCCATATACTTTATAAGCAAAAACTTGTCAAAGTCAAACTTAAACTCTACAGTGACCGAGAAGGAACTCCTAGTTGTCGTGCATTTCTTAAACAAATTTAGACATTATATCATAGGCTATCAAACCTTTGTGCACACTGATCATGTTGGAATTATATATTTAATGAACAAACCGGATGTGAATGCTCACATTATTAGATGGTTGCTTTTACTGTAGCAGTTTGATTTGACCATTATTAATAAGCCTGGTAAAGAGAATGTTGTTGTTGACTTTTTGTCTAGAGTAAATTTGCCTACAGGTGAAGAAGGAATGGTGGATGACCAAATGCCAAATGAACACCTGTTTTCTATCTCAATACTCTCTCCATGGTTTTCTGATATAGCGAACTACTTGGTTTCAGCACAGTTTCCACCACATCTGTCCTCAAAAGAGAACAGCAAGATAGTGAGGAAAAGCGCCCCTTTCACCTGGATTGGGGGAAATATCTGTAGAAATTTTGAATAATATGACACTTATTCACAGAGATTATCCTGATTATACGCTATTTTCATAATCATGCATAATACATAACCTCCTCACGTTGATCATCAATTTTGCGGAATTAAGAAACAATCGCATGTGCACATTGAAGCATCAATCACACATATCAACACAGTATGTACCCGGGGAAAGCATAAAGCTGAAAACCCCCAACTATCTATATTATTATATTGATTGAGAACATGTAATAATACATAGTACAATACTCCTCGCAAGTACTCAGTACTATCTCCACCTGTTACACACAAACTAGCTCAGATCTGAATCAATCACTGGCTCAAATCTCCTCCGCTGCTTGCCTACCTCCACTGCGCAATCCTGCATGATAATACTGATGAATCAATGATCCAAATTCGTATTTCCCTTGGATAGACCATGCAATCCTCATTGGAAATACTCAATCCCATTGATTGTGCAAATCACATGCACAACTATAGTCACAACTGACAACTATCTTGCCCTTTCACTCACCTCTAAAACTTGTCTCCACTGAACTGTCCATGCACTGAGTTAACTGATGTATTCTTCAGTTGCTTTATGAGTTAATACTTAGTGAATTAATTAATAACTAATTCACACCACTCATCACTTATTCTATTGATCAGTTAGACTAAATACAACTAGTTCAACTAAGTCAAACTAAACACAACTCCATCAACTCCTGACCCAACTCCACAGAACTCAATCACTGAAGTCCTAACTGAATTCCTCCATGCAATAGCTCAAGTAACCCATAAGAAACATGTATTTCCTTCTGGCAGTTGCATGTGCCACATCCATAGCTCGAACTGAAGTGCTCCAAGAGGATAAGATAATGTTTATAGTCCAAATATTATTAAGAGCTAATAATATTCGATTGTTCTACTTTTAGCCTGGTAGTCTAAAAATAGACTCCGCCCATATGTCTAAAAATAGAATTCAATCTATTTTTACCAACATGACCAATCATCCGCAAATAGCTTCCTGCAACTCATAGACCATGATCCATATGTCTAAAAATAGACATAGTCTAAAAATAGACTTTGCGCCAAAAATAGCCTGTGGGACCACTTAGTGAAGGCGACTTCTTTTCACTAAG
>APFE030816959.1:0-54099 GCA_000404065.3 Pinus taeda | reverse complement strand
CACTTGCTCCAACAACACTTGGAACAAAAACACTCCCAACTGACCCCTCTGTTGGGCTAGGAACATACTCTGATGTTGAAGCTCTCCTGCTACTGACAAGTTCTCCCTCTCTGACATCTACGCTACTGCAACATATCCATGCATCTCGCCCCATTTCACACCTCTCTGTGCCACCTAGCACTGTGCAAAACCCTTGTGCCTCTCGCATTGTTGCAGCCTGCTAGCTATGTGTTGTCCTGGGATTCCCTGCACTGTTGCTCTCTCTGCCGATCCATCCGCATCTGTCTCTACCCAATCAGTCAGTTCTTGCTACTCCACATCAGGGCTCCTGTAGCAAGGTCTCATCCGAGAGGTTGGGTACCTCAAGGATCCTGCCCCTCCTCCTTAGGACGATCACTCTATATCTCCCCACCTCCTACCTGGAGGTATGGCTGCATGTGATCCCTCTGCCCACCTAGCTCGAAGGTTTCCCTTACTGGAGGCCTCTGCATGAGTAGATGTCTCTACTCGATCTCCTCTCAGCTTCCCTTGTTGTGGCTGCTCCACAACCTCCTGAAGCTGCTGCACCAATCGTGGCTCCTCCACAATTGTCTGAGACTTCTTCTGGCTCTGCATGTTGAGAGGTAATATACCCTCCCTCTCAACCACCAAGTCTCCATCAGTTGCCTTGCTGCTCAAGGCTTTGCATGCATCTTGAACCTCAAGAGCATACAGGTTCTTGACCCGTGAACCAATCTGCTTCACCTGTCTAGTGATGATGTGTCTAAGGAAAACCTTTCCCTCACTGAAGACTACATCATAGCCTCTATCTTCCAACATCGCGATCGACACCAAATTTCTCTTCAGTCCTAGTACATACTTGACATTAATCAAGGTAAAGCGAGATCCATGCTCCCTCTAAAAAATAACTGTGCCTACACTTGAGACACTATACTTCTCATCATTACCCATCGCTATGAGTATCTGGAGATCTTTCTCCTCCAAAGTACTCAACAAAATTTTGTCGCCGGTCATGTGGAAAGAAGCTCCACTATCAAGAAACCAACCACTTCCCATTATGGATGAAACCATGAATGCGAAGAGTGTGAAATCCAACTCAAATTGTGAAGCAAGTGCCTCACCTTTAGATCCTTCCCCGGATCCCTCCTTGGATTTCCTCCCTGGTATTATGCCCGATCTCCTCTTGCACAAGATCCGACCAAAGTCTCTCCCATCCTGGAAATTTCTCTCGACCATTGACAGAGTCCTGATAGGAATGCGAACTCTTCGGAAGACCAAGGAGAGCCAAGCTCACCAAGTCCTCATCATCGATAGTCACCCCCACACTTCCCAGCTCATCTTGGCATTGGGTGAACTTCGTGAGGTACTGGGGCATATTGTCTCCATTCTCACACTTAATGTTTTTGAGTTTTATCCTTGAGCACCATTCCATTAGCTCAAAACTCAACCGCTTCTGATCTAAAATTCGTGAGAACGAAGTATTTCTCGTACAGAGATTGACTGTATGGGCATTCACCGGATATCTCACCTTCCAAAATAAGGATGAATCCAGAGGCTACCTGGCCCGATTACAGACTCTGCCTGAAGAAATAAAATGTAAACACTTTCTAAATAATAGATCTGATGATCAACTTCGCTTTGATATCCTGTAGAAATATCTTCTACAAATCAACCACCTCTGAGACCATGTAGAAATTTTGAATAATATGACACTTATTCACAGAGATTATCCCGATTATACACTAATTACGAAATACATGCATAATACATAACCTCCTCTATGTTGATCATCAATTTGCAGTATTAAAAAAACGATCGCATACGCACATTGAAGCATCAATCACACATATCAACACAGTATGTACCCAGGGAAAGCATACAACTGAAAACCCCCAAATATATGTATATTATATTGATTGAGAAAATGTAACAATACATAGTACAATACTCCTCACAAGTACTCAGTACTATCTCCACCTATTACACACAAACTAGCTTAGATCTGAATCAGTCACTGGCTCAAATATCCTCCGTTGTTTGCCTGCCTCCACTGTGCAATCTTGCATAGACAATACTGAGAATGGCTGATCCATTCACGTGTTTCCCTTGTGTATACCACGCAATCCTTATTGGCAACTCAATCCCACTAATTGTGCAAATCACATGCACAACTATAGTCACAACTGACAACTGTCTTGCCCTTTCACTTACCTCTAACACTTGCCTGCATTGAACTGTCCATGCACTGAGTTAACTGATGTATTATTTAGTTGCTTTATGAGTTAATAATTAGTGAATTAAATAATAATTAATTCACACCACTCATCACTTAGTCTATTTGTCAGTTAGACTAAATACAACTAATTCAACTAAGTCAAACTGAACACAACTCCATCAACTCCTCAATCAACTCCACCAAAACTCGACCACTTGAGTTCTAATTGAAGTCCTTCATGCAATAGCTCAAGTAACCCATAAGAAACACGTATTTCCTTCTGGAAACTGCATGTGCCACATCCGTAGCTCGAACTGAAGTGCTCCAAGAGAATAAGATAATGTTTATAGTCCAAATATTATTAAGGGCTAATAATATTCGACTGTTCTATATTTAGACTGAAACTACCTCTGTTGTTGTCTAGAAATAGAAGTCCATCTATTGTTACCAACATGAACAATCATCCATAAACAACATCCTGCAACTCATAGACCATGATCCATATGTCTAAAAATAGACATAGTCTAAAAATAGACTTTGCGCCAAAAATAGCTTGCGGGCACACTTAGTGAAGGCGACTTCTTTTCACTAAGCTCTATCATCTTGTTGCATTTTCAACAGTCATTTCCCGCTTTCATTTCAATTCTTCAATTTGCATTTCAACAAGGTTTACTGTAGTTAGTGGCAATTTTTTGTTTAGTCAATTTCAGTTTTGCAGGAACAAGCAGAAAAAAACACCAAAAATCAACCAAAAATATTCCATTTCATGCCTTGTAGGAACAGAGACAATACAGGAAAATTCTTACCCAAAAACCCCACCACATCATTGAGTCACCCTTCTCTCTTCTTCAGTGGCAGTGATCCAGAAGAACCTATAGGTGAACCTCCAGAGATATACGAATATCTTATAATAGAAGAAGAGTAAGAGAACATTCCTCTTGAGACCATGGCTGAACACATAAATGGGATAGGAGATGAGGAGAGAATAGAAGGTGCCTTTCACATCCGAGAGACCAACGGGGACACCAAAATGAAAAACATAAGTCCCTCAGCCTTACCTCACTTCCATGGATTGACCACTGAAGACCTCGATACCTTCTTGTTTGAGTTTGTTGTCCTTTGTCAAACTTGTGACTATGCAGAAGATGAGAAAAAGTTGAAACTCTTTCCCTCTACCCTCAAGGATGTAGCGCTAGGCTAGTTCATGGGGTTACCTAGAAACAATGTCACAACTTGGGCTCAAATGCAGCAAGCATTTAACAACAAATACCGAGACTACTGTAGGTCAAAGGAAACGAAGGGGGAAATATTTTGGATGACCATGGGAAGTGATGAGTCTTTAGAAGACTCTGAAGAAAGGTTCCAACTTAGTTATAAAAGGGCCAGGTGCACACTTGACCCTCAATCTCTGAAGTTGGTTCTACTCTGAGGAGTCCCTGAAGACCTTCTAGATACCCTCCATTTGCTAGCTGGAGGAGACATCTACTAAGTACCTTATGATTACATAAAGACTGTGTTTAGAAACCATTCTAGGGCAGCCCAGAAAAGAGGTAGGGGGAATCCACTTTCAGCCAGTGCCACATTCTCCAAGCATGAGTTTACAAATCAGATGGAAGACCTCAAAAGTGAGATGAGACAGACCATTTCCATGCAACTAGATACTTTCTAAATCCAACAGAGGAAGAAGGAAGCTGAGAGGGATTTGGCCATATTTTGTCCCAGATGTACAAGGAAACATCCTAAGAATGAGTGTCCAATGCACTCAGTAGAGGTATGTTTTGTTTGTGAGGAAGACCACCCTACAAACCAGTGCCCAACCTTACCCAGACTTAAAGCTATGTACCAAGGGGCTGAGGGAGCCATTGAACCACTCTACTTCCTCAACCAAAGGAGATCGCATGGATCCAGACCTTACCAGTAGGGGATGCAAGGGACATCCCAAAATTATTACAATCCCAACCAATATGCTCAAATACCTTCTTGGGGTCCCCCGACTCATCATTCCCGGTCCGCACCCCCTCCTTGGTCTTATCCATCTCAATACCATACTCCACCTACTGCTCATTCATTCCATTCTCATGTTCAGCCACAACCTCAGTGGAATGCACCTCAGTCGGGATGGAGGCCCCAATACAACTCTCCTCCCACTATTTTTCCTGAATCCACCACCTGCTCAACCATAACCATTACCTCCTGCTCCTCCAAGACAACCCCAGATGCTTGCTCAACCAAACCCGAACCCCAACAACAGACAGGCCCAACAGGTATATACTGGAGAGACAACATGCCCTACCTATGTTGTGGAGATTTAAGAGATCAACCTACGATCTGGGAAGGTCCTTTCAGATCATCAACATCCTCCTCTGGAGGATGAAGGAGAGAAACAGGAAAGTGAACCTAAAGACATTCCACCCTTTCCTGAGAGACTAACAGCAACCATGCAACCAAACCCAGAGGAGACTGAACTTCTGGGAGAACTTAAATAGTTGTGTGTGAAAATACCACTTCTCTAGGCCATAAAAGATGTACCAATCTACAACAAATTGATCAAGGAGAAGTATTTCAGGCACCTAGACAGGCGCAAGAGAGATGGCTCAACTATCAATGTCATAGAACAATTGTCTGATCTGATGTTGGGACAAATAATCTGTCCAAAATATCTAGACCCTGGGAGTCCTGTAGTTGATGTCCACATCAATGGCACCATAATCCCTAACACCCTGATTGATCTAGGGGCTACCATTAATGTGATGACCAAGGACACTATGCTCAAATTTAACCTTCAGAGTTCCCTAAGAAATACCTCGACAGTACTGCAGTTAGTAGACCGCTCCACCGTGACTCCCGAAGGGATTGTGGAAGATGTCATGGTCTCGGTTGATTCTTGGGAGTACCTTGTGGACTTCTTGGTCCTTCAGCCAAACGCAAAACTCACTGGATACCCCTCATTTTGGGAAGGCCTTGCTTAGCTACTACGGATGCTTACATCAGTTGTCGAGCTGGGAGCATGACCATCAAGAATGGGCCTATGGCCAAACAGCTAGTCCTATATCCTCCTGCCCAACCTCTACTAGAACATGAATTACCTCTCTGGTTGGAGGAGGGAGATGAGGATGAAGTCTACTCTGCACCAGTGTGCACAGTGGAAGCCACCCAAGGAGGTCCTCAAATTGAGGATGACCTGATTGAGAATTTGATTCAAAATCCACCTCCCAGTGTGCTACCATTAGAGGAGTTGGTGGAAGGTACCCAAGCTAGCACTTTAGTGGACCTCTGTGTGGCTGATCTGACCTCTCCTAGAGTTAAGAATGTAGAATTTGGCCTTGAAAGAACCTTAAAGATCAACTCATCCTTATCCCCCTCTCAGGAGAAGGAGTTGTGTAGCTTATTGAACTACCATTTGGATGCTTTCGCTTGGAGTTATAAGGAGATGAAAGGAGTCCACCCTTCAGTTTGTACCCATCACATTTACATTAAAGAGGATTGTAAACTAATAAGGCAATCTTAGAGGAGAATGAATCCAGCCCCTTAAGGACATTGTTAAAGAAGAACTGCAAAAGTTGTTGGATGCAGGATTCATCTACCCCATCTTTGATAGCGAGTGCATTTCTCCTTTGGTGCTTGTGCCCAAGAAAAATGGGAAGTGGAGAATCTGTGTAGATTATGAATAACTTAACAAAGCCACCAAGAAGGACCATTTCCCTTTGCCTTTCATAGATCAAGTGTTAGATGGGCTGGCAGGGAAGAAGTTCTTTTCTTTCCTAGATGGGTTCAACAGGTATAATCAGATCCAAATCAGCCCGGAAGACCAAGATAAGACCGCCTTGACGTGTCCATGGGGTACCTTTGCCTACCAGGTCCTTCCCTTTGGGCTATTTAATTCTCTTGCCACTTTCCAGAGAGCAGCGCTAAGCATATTTGCTGAGTTGGTTCATGATTTGGTGGAAATCTATATGGATGACTTTACTCCTTATGGGTCCAACTTCCAAGAAGCATTGACTAACCTGGGAAAACTTTTAACCAAGTGTATTGAAATGAACTTGTCTCTTAGTCCTAAAAAATGTGAATTCCTGATGAATGAAGGGACCGTGCTAGGTCATACAATTTCTCAACAAGGATTTCAGGTGGATCCCAACAAAATTGCTATTATCCAAAAGGTTACACCTCCTCAAAAGGTAAGAGATGTTCGAAGTTTTCTGGGCTTAGCAGGATATTATAGAATATTCATTAAAGATTTCAGTAAGCTAGCCTCGCCATTGTTTGGTCTTTTGAGGAAAGATGTTGAGTTTATATGGAATGACAACTGTCAAGAGGCTCTAGATGAGTTGAAAGATAAGTTAGTAACTGTCCCAACCTTGAGAGGTCCAAACTGGGCCCTACCTTTCCACATCCACACTGATGCCTCGAATAAAGCCATAGGGGCAGCCTTAGGACAAGTTGAAGAGAAGCTACCATATGCCATATATTTTTTCAGTAAAAACCTGTCCAAGGCAAAATTAAACTACACTGTAACCGAGAAAGAGCCCCTAGCTATAGTCTATTCCCTAAACAAGTTCAGACACTACATCACTAGTTATCAAACATTCATACACACTGATCATGCTGCGATTAGGTATTTGATGAATAAACCTGATGTAAATGCTCGTATCATTAGATGGCTACTTTTATTGCAACAATTTGACTTAACCATTGTTGACAAGTCAGGTAAGGAAAATGTTGTTGCTGATTTTCTGTCTAGACTAGATTTGCCTGTAGGTGAAGAAGGGATGGTGGATGACCAAATTCCAGATGAACACCTATTTGCTATTTCAGTACTCTCTCCATGGTTTGCTGATATAGCAAACTACTTGGTTTCAGCACAGTTCCCTACACACCTATCCTCAAAAGAGAAGAGTAGAATTGTGAGGAAAAGTGCCCCCTTCACTTGGATTAGGGGAAACCAGTATAAAATCGCCCTAGATTAGATCTTGAGGCGTTGTGTTAGGGAGGAGGAAGTTTTTGACATCCTCATAACCTGTCACAATGGACCCTGTGGAGGCCACTTTGCAGCAAAAAGGACCGCCTTCAAAATTCTATAGGCAGGGTACTATTGGCCCACTCTTCATCAAAGCCAATGTGACCAATGTCAAAGGATGGGGAAACTGACTTCGAGGGATGAAATGCCCCTCCAACCTCAAGTGACTTTCGAGCCATTTGAGAAGTGGGGCATGGACATTGTGGGTCCTATCAACCCTCCTTCAAAACAAAAGTCTTACATCATTGTGTGCACAAAATACCTGACAAAGTGGGCAGAAATAGAGGCAATCAAGGCAGCGACAGAAGAAAAAGTGGCTGAGTTTTTGAGGGAAAATATCTTCTACAAGTTTGGCTACCCAAGAGAATTAGTCACAGATCAAGGAAGTCAGTTTACCTCTAACTTGATTGAAGACCTGCTCGCTCATCATAAGATTAAGCATAGAACTTCCACCCCTATCATCCACAACCAACTAGGAAAGTGGAAGTCACTAATAGAGCCGTGGAGGAGATTTTGACTAAAGTGGTGAGCAGCAATAGAAAATATTGGGTGGATCGCTTAGTTGAGGCCACTTGGGCCTACAACACCACTTGGAAAACTATAACAAGTTTCACACCTTATGAGCTGGTCTACAAGAAGAAGGCTCTATTGTCCATAGAATTTGAATACAACACATTGAGGTTGGCAGCTGAACTGGACCTGGATCTCAGCCACGCAAAACAGGAAATATTACTACAGCTGAATGGATTAGATGAACAAAGAATGCAGGCCCTCCTCCACTCTGAAGTGGTCCAAATCTAGAGAAAGATATGGAATGACCGGCACCTTAACGAAAAGCAATTTTAGCCAGGAGATTGGGCGCTATTATATGACTCAAGATACAAGGATTTCAAAAGAAAGCTGAGGACAAGGTGGCTAGGACCATATACAGTGGAGAAATGCAATGACAATGGTTTAGTCCTAATCAAGACCATTGATGAAGAAGCCATCCCATGCTCGTCAATGGGCATTGATTGAAAATCTACAGGAAGCCCCTTTCTAAGAAGGAGTTCATTGAAACTTTGGATAAATCAGTGCTGGTAGTGGAGCAGGTCTCTATCTCCACTCCACCCATACCTTGAGCATCATAAAAACAAAGGGAAAAAGGAAAAAACAGAAAAAGAATAAAAAGATCCTTGGGTGAAAACCTCTTAGAGGCGCCCAGGGCAGACAGTGAGGGTGAAAACCTCTTGGAGGTGCCCCAGCTGTCTCTCTCTCTCTCTCTCTAAAAAAAAAAAAAACAAGAAGTAGACCTAATCTCTGTTGAATAATTGCAAGTTGCAGGGAAGACATTGCAGGTTAGGAGGATCGCACAAAACAAGGACAGAGGTCGGCACCAGGCTGCAAGCATCCCTCACAAACAATTCCTCCATAACCACTCCCCTGTCCTAAGATTTGATCACCTTCAGGTTAAGATTTCACCTTCTACAGGAAGTTATGTATCTTCTACAAGAAAGTTCTATGTCTTCTATAGGAAGATCCTATAGAACCTAAAAACAGGCCAGAATTGATCTCGGGAGAGAATCCGAAGGTTAGTAATCTTCCTGTTAAGCCTGCAAACACCCCTGTTTCCATCCATCACCATATGTCACCCTTTTTCATCTCTTTACACCTCCATTGCACTCATCTTGTAATTTGTTCCTGCACGGTCACACACAAAAAAACCCTATTTTATTCATACTGCTAGCAAGAAATTTTATTGACAAATCAAGCAGTATTGTCTCGCTCACCATACCTATCAATCTCCATCTGGACTCCTCATCATCCGAACCGCTCGTTAGCAGTATACCCTACTTAGTCTAGCTTGCATTCCAGGAGGAGAAGCAACTACAAGACATCCTACAAGAATCTTGTAGTAGATGATCCCTTTGGAAGACATACTCTGGAGATAGGGATAGCTGAAAATGACAAAGGAGGCATGCAAAGGGCTCTTCTTGAACATGAGAATATCAGCAGCAGCCGAAGCCAAGCAAAACCTATGCATGCAGCGAAAAAAAACAAGGAATAGGTTCCAAAACCCATGCATGCAGCATCAGCGGATGAAGGAATGGGTTCCAAAACCCATGCATGAAGCAACAACAAATGAAAGAGTGGTTCCAAGACTTGAAGTCTGCATAACATGACTATGACCACACGGGTAAGTGCCTAAACTCATTTGTCAATTGCATAAATTATATTTTAAAAGCTGCATGCCTATGGGAATGGTTTGGATTTAGTGGAATCCGTGGCCAATCAACTGCCCACCCTTGACCAGTTACATATTCTCGTAGGATCCAAACGAGCCCCATTACATTCAAATTTGCCAATGAGATGTGCAGCCAGCACGTGTGGAGTGCCCATTCCAGGAGAAATCGTCGACACTGGTAGTGGTGGCAGCAGATAACGGCAGAGGGGAGGTGATGGCGGTTAGAAACACGTAGAGAAATTATGGCTATGACATCGGATCAATGGTCTGGTCCAGCCACCTCATCCCCTCACCACGAATCATGTTGCAGTTAAAATATGCCCGGCTGAAACTTACACCACCTTATGTTCATTTTGCACTTGTAATGTCCTCGACTGGAGTATACATCCTCCGCTTCCAAAAATTGTTAACTAGTCATCCTCCACCTGTTTTTCGGCTTGTTTTCGAAAATTTCCCACGTATCGAGATCACTCAGTAGCACAGTGACATGCTACAGGAACCGGGGGCCTTCTAGGGGAAAGGTTCTATAGGAAGGACTACATAGCTTTCCGGAGCATGAGAACTTGGGATTTTTCATCGAATTTGGAGCTCCAAAGGAGATAGGCTCGAAAAAATCCTCTATGCATGATGTGTTTGTGCAAGGTGGTGAATTGAACGACATCAGATTGGAAAATCAAAGGAAAATTCTACCTATGTATTGGAAGTAAAACATTTGCCTGTGTATTGCACTAAGTTTCCCAGTTTTCTGCATCAAAATTCTCCTCCACGTTTCCTCTTTAAATTCCCCTGTAGGGAAGATATATGCCGCCATGGAGGCCAGCCTGTGTGTGTTAAAAATAAAAATTTGAATTTTTATATATGTCTGTGTGCTGAGAAGAAAACTTGATCCCTGTGCTCTATCTATAAAAACAAAATTCTTCCTTTCATAAGCAGACAGTCGAGTTTTGGGTGACAACAGTCTTAAAACCAAGGAATTGTTGCTAGTTGATATTGGACACTCGAGAAATTCCTTCTTGGGTTCAGGGGAAACCATAACAAGCATTTCCTTTTTTTATTAAAGCATAAAAAGTGCACTCTCACCATGCCAAGAGGATTCACAAGGAAAGAACCCTCAGACTCTAGCAAACTACACGAGCATCCTGAGGTGGTGGACCTTTTCACCCGAGAAAATTTGATATCCTTCTTTGATAAAATTCAGGGTCATGACGAGGAGATAATTGAGGAATTTTTTATGTCCTTGAGACCACACTCAAAGACACATGCCACATTTAGTTTTAGGGGTTTGACCCTAGAGCTTACCCCTGAGCTCATCAATCGAGTTACTGGTCTACCATTGGGGCTCCCTTGGAGCAAAGAAGAGAGGTCATTGGGCCAAGTTGCCAAGTAAACATTCTTTTTTCCCGAGGAGCATCCTGTAGAAGACAAAAATGGGGTTAGAAGAACTAGCTTGCCTCCTCTCTGGAGTGAGGTCAGTTTCCAAATTATGAAGTACATTACATGTGAAGGGAGGTTTAGCATCATCTACGGTTATCATTTTAGGTTGCTGTGTGAACTAAGGCATGGGATTGATTTGCCTCCAACCAAGAAATTGAGCATTCCCTATTTTCTTCTTCAGTCACTAATTGAATGTGGTACAAAATTAAATGAAGGGATCCCAGATCAGTTGGCCCATCATGGGCTCATCAAACTATTGGTGGAAGATGCTTTGCACACCTACACTATCCCCATATCTTGGGAAATCTTCAGGAACATGTCCCGGGATGACAATATTAGAATTTTGGCTGAAGACATCACCTCATCCAGCAGGAGGAGGGAGAACACTCTAAAGAAGGTGAGAAAACCAATGGTGAAGGAACACAGGACATTCAAGCACAAAAAGAATAGAAATAAAAAGGGGAAAAGGGCCAGATTGATGAGTCCAAAACAAAGGAGGAAACAACAGCACAAAATCAAAGGGAAAAGAGAATGCAGAGTAGAGTAGAGAAGGCTGTAAAAGCCCAAACGAAGGCTGCCACAGCAAAGCAGGCACACAGAAACAAAAGGAAAAGACACACCCTAAGATCTCAGCAAAATAGACAGAAACAGTTGACACAAGGATTTCTATAGGAAGCAAGGAAAAAGAACAACAAGAGGAGAAATCACATGAGGTATTGGCCAGGGAGGCAACAACTGTGCTTGCTACCTTAAGCACACCTCCAAAACAAAAAGGGAAGAGAAAGAGGCAAACCTCCATGTACTTTAAAGCAAGGAGGAACACATGGATCAAAGTGGGCAGACCCCAGCCACAATCAAAGGAGCCAATTATCATTGAGGACACCACAACTAAACCAAAAGAAGAGTCTCCTTCAAAAATATCTATCACCTATGAACGAGGAAGCCCAAAAACCTCCACCTGGAGAGAGAGAATTAGGATGATGGACTCAAAGACAGCTCTACAGGAAGCTGAGGCATCTCTACTGGAAACTCTAGCTAAGTTAAAAGAGATCGAGAAATTGGAGGAAAAGGTAGCCAAAAAATCATAGGAAGAAGAAAAGGCCGAGGAAATATTGGAACCAAGCCCTCAGCCTAGCTTGGGCTCATACTACAACCTGTTAGAAGCCGGGAAGATAATTCCCCAGAAATTTGTGGTGCCACTCTTATTTGCACTAGAACAAGAGAGGGTTAGGACTCACACTTGGATGAGGATTTCTAAATTCAAGGGTGTGGCAGACATAGGCCACCTGGAAGAACAACTCAAGGAATCAAGAAAAGAATTGGCCATGGTAAGGCATGTGGAAAGCAGTCAAAGGCCAAACTGTAGGAAGAGAATGAGTTGCTAAAACAGCCGTTAAAACTACAGGGAAATCATAGGAAGATAGGCCATCCATTTTGGGAGAAAAGTAGCAGTAAGAAAGGCCTCCTGCAGACAAGGAAACATCTGATGAACAACAGAAAGAGGACAAGCTGCAGGCTGAGGTTGAGGCACTAATAAAGCTGCTACAGGAAAAGGAGTCACAGGTGGCAAAGGAAATATAGTCTCTAAAGCTACAGGTGCAAGAGAAGTAAGCCCAATTGGCCTACATGGCTAGCTGGGCAGTGAAAGCCTTACAATGTAGGAAACTTGCTAAGTCATATGCCCTATATCTTAAAGATCAATGGTTGTAATTCCAAATTAACACCTTGTCCCAAAGGGGCACCATTCCATTTCAGAATTACCATCAATTCATGGCTTTGTGTGATAGTAGCTCAGCAGAAGATAAGGCCAAGTTATCATAATTCTATTTACACAACTTGGCCCTTCCAAACATGAATCTATGGGACCCCAATGCTGCATTGGGAGATGTGCAACTTATGGCCATGGCCTCTTGGTTAAACTATGAGGAAAAGAGGGCAGCAGAGATTCGAAATATTGTGAACATGGAGTTAAGTGAGCCACTCATGATCAGAGTAGAACCAGAGGATCCCTCAGCCTTAATATATGCCCATCGGCACATGGCTAACAACCCTCAGGTTCTCCCAGATTACATTGAAAAACCAGCTCAGGCCATTGCTCACTTTGAGGACATGGAAAGACTATTGGGGGATAACTGCATTTATGCTTGCACAAGGAGATGGAACACACTATCCCACAGTATGAAAATAAGAGAATACCACTCCTCAACAAGGATGAGGGAGGCCTTGGCAAGAGTACCACTCTATAAACAATTAATGCAAAATCTGTAGGCCAACTGGATTGGCCTAAAGTTCATTCCTCCCTTGCTTTTAGGACTATTGGAAGGAGTCAAAGAAGAAGAGGAGCATAGGCAGTGGGAGGAAGTGGAAAGAAAAGTAGGGTTTCATAACCGAGAAGAAGACATCACCTCAAGAGCCTGGGATGTGAGAGAGGCAGTCAAAGCAATGAAATATGATGAGCTGGATTAGTTTCTCAGAGGATGAGCAACCCATTTAGCAGGGGGTGATGATGAGCCCCAAAAATGGGTAACTTATTGGGCTCATTTTGCATAGTGTTCTCAATTAATCCACCATTCTTCATATTTTATGCATGCTTTTGAGTATATTTATGTTAATTGATGTTGGGTTGCGTTATATTCTTTCCACAACTAACCTACGTAGTGAACCGGGGGGTTAGAGGGGGGGCGGAGCCCCCCCTTCATTGCGCCGATTGCGCAGTGAGGGGGTCACAGGGGGGGCGGAAGCCCCCCTATCTACGGGGTTTGATGGGGGTGGGTAGCCCCCCTCTATGGGGTCCGAGGTAGCGCCCCAGGAAAAAAAAATTGGACCCTATATTAGGTTGGGTGAACCTACCTATGGTTTTTGGTACATGGTTTTGGGCGCGATGGTTTTCGGTCCATGGTATTGGATGCTTCGGCATGTATAAATATGTATTGTAACATTGAAAGGAACATAATGAAAAATCAAGTTGGTAGTCCCGGTTTTTGGATCCAGTGGGAAATCTCTGTGTATATGTTTTATGTGTGATGCTCTCGCATTTTTATTTTTCCTGTGATTTAGAATTCGTATGCAGGTAATTTTTGTACGTGGTTAAAACCTACATTTGGTGGTATCAGAGCTGTTTTGGCTTCAAGGGGATGCCTTTATTGCTAAGGGGTTTTGCTCGGGCCTGTGGTAGACCCTGTTCAGTAGGAGATCTGCGAGATCGATTTTGGTGGTGAAAGAAGATGGCGAGCAGCGGAAAGATAGAGATTGAGAAGTTCAATGGTTAGAGTTTTGAGTTGTGGAAACTCAAGATGGAGGATCTGTTGGTGGATGACGGTAGATCTGGGTACTAAACCAACGAGAGTGACTGATGAAGAATAGAAGAAGTTGGATCGAAAGGGAAAGAGCACAATACGATTATGTGTCTCAGATTCAGTATTGTTGAATATATTAGGGGAAGCTACGGTGAAGGCTCTGTGGGACAAGTTAGGGACTTTATACCAATCTAAGTCTCTAGTGAATAAACTATTCTTACAGAAAAAACTGTATAACCTGAGGATGAAAGATGGAGACTCAGTGAAAAAGAATCTGAATGCATCTAATAATGTGGTAAGTCAGTTATCATTTGTTGATATTAAAATTTCAGATGAAGATAAGTGCGTCAACCTGTTGTGTTCTCTACTAGATTCGTGGGATAGTCTGGTTATTGCAATAGGTAGCAATGCAACTGCTTTGCAGTTTGATGAAATAGTCTCAGCATTGCTGACGAAGGAGATGAGACGGAAAACTATGGACAACCAAAATGGTGATGCCTTGTCTGTATGAGGATGGTCCCAGAACAAAAACAAAAATAAGTCATAGAGTGGGAGATCTAAATCTAGAGGGAGATCTAAATCTCCAGGAAAACCTATAAGTGTGGTGTGCTAGAATTGCGGAAAGGAAGGGCACTTCATAAGGGATTGTAAATCTAAAGATTCTGATAAAGGAAAGGGATCTGATAATTCTCCTTCTGCAGAGGCGAAAACCACCTCAGATGAAGGTGGGGATGTGTACTGAGCTTCTTCAAGTACACATGTAGATCATGAGGCATGGTTAATTGACTCAGATGCATCCTTTCACTTCACTCCCCATAGAGAGTGGTTCTGCGAGTATGAGAAATACTATGGTGGTGATGTCTTCTTAGGAGATGATAGGAAGGCTAGAATCATTGGTCGCGGAAAAGTAAATTTGGAGTTGCAAGGTGGAAGGGTTAGAACCCTTCCGGGTGTTTTGCATATTCCTGCATTGGCCAGAAATCTGATTTCTATAAGCAAGTTGGATGATGCAGGTGTAAAGATAGTGTTTGAGAAGTATACCTGCAAGATGGTTCGAGGAGCACTGGTATTGATGCGGAGAGTTCAGATTGGAACTCTGTACAAGCTGCAAGGTAGCACTGTTATTGACGAGTGCAATAGTTCTATGGTTCCTGAAAATGGAGCAGAAAATCTAGTGGTCTCTGGAGAGAAGACCATGCTGTGGCATCAAAGGCTTGGACATATTGGAGAGAAGGGCCTTCAAATACTTCATGGTAAAGCTATGGTAGAAGGTATGAGTAATAGCTCTCTGGATTTTGATTTCTGTGAAAATTGTGTATATGGGAAGCAGAATTTGGTGAGTTTCCCCTCTGGTGGTAAGAGGTCAAAACAGATATTAGAGCTTGTGTCATGAGGGAGTAGCCCTTCAGGTAGCCTCCCGCATGCCCGGCTGCATTCTTATTATGCTATAGCCTCAAATGCAGTTCCACAAATTTGATGGGTTTGGTTTCTACCAATCGCACTGTTCATAGCATGTACGTCTCCTTCAGATGATCCATTCAGTTTTGCAGAGCCCTCCCCTATTCAACAAGGCTTCTTCGATCGTTCTACCCTCCCTCCCACCCATTTTTTAGGGAAGGGTCATTATATTTCATGTACTCAAATATTATTGTATTCAGCCCTGGCTCATGTTTTTTCTAGGTGCATTATGTATATGGGATACATTGAATTATTTTTTGGCTCAGTTATGCCATCATGTCATGTACCATTCAACATGTACTTCACTGCTCAGTTTATGTTTCTGAGCGCACCATTGTTTTTGTACTAAGTTATCTCAGCGGGTATAGATATGCATCCCCCGCCTCATTAAGGTTTGGTACCACAACATAAAATGAGACTTGCATTGGTTTCACCCCCTCCATACCTATCCTCTTTCACTTCAGCTATATTGGTCTCTCTCTCTCTCTCTCTCTCCACTTTGTTGTCTAGTGATTGTGTCTTTAAAACGTACTTCGGTCATACGTTTTTCTCCTAACACTCGTACATTGGGGGGTTGATCTAAATGTTGCTGATGAGCCCCAAAAATGGATAATTATATGGGCTCATTCAACCTCCTAATTTGACTTAATCCACCATTCTCATTAGTTTATTGCATGTTTTTTATTATATTTATGCTAATAGAGTGAATTGGGTTAGTCAGTATGCCAACAAGTCTAATGTGTGCTTTCTGTAGTCTTTTTGGTCAATATGGAGACAAAATCAAAGGTTTAAATGAGCACTTGGCAACAAAATTCATGGAGAGGACATTTAGGAAGGTGTCCCCTTCATTTATGGGAACTTACCTCGAATTCTCCACCAGCAGCTCGGAGTTCAAGGGCCACCAAATCAATTATTACAAGGGCAGCCAAGCAACTCAAGTAGGAGAGTTGTTAACTGCAAGTTTTGGGCAGCCGAGTCCCTAAAGTTTAGGAAGACTGTTGGGGTCCTCAATTTGAATAAATAAGAGAGCTTAGGGCCTCATTTTGGTTAGCCAGTAGATAGTCACTTTGTAGGTAGAAGTTAGCTAGTTTGTAGTTCGATTTTAGTCAGTAGTTTAGCTTTGCATTTCAGCACCTTTTCAAGCTTTCCCTTGTGGACAGTTTTTGATGTAACTCTTCTTTTCTTGCTCAATAAAGATGAATCCAGCTTTGCACCAGCTCTAAATCTCTCTTAGGAGGTTGTAGCTCTTGGGGTTGGGCCCATCTCAAGTTTCCAGTACCTCCTTTGTTTACCTTTATGTGTTTTTGCTGCATTCTTAGAATAAAATCTGCTATTTAGATTTAAATCTTGCTTTGTTATTTAGATTGCTTTTTATCATTAAAAAGGATTTTTATGTTCAGATTGAGTTGATAGGTTATTAACATGGAAGAGATTCAGAAAAAGGCCATCAAGCACCTCTGATTTCACCTCTCCCTCAGTGGGATAAGGAGTTGGGATCAAGGTGACCTTGCTGCCAACAAAAACACAGTCTTTGCTTCGCCATGCAATCACTAGTGTTCGATTTTTATTTGCAGAAGTTGGTTACATGTTCAAAGTATTGATTCCTTAGTTTGCATAGCATTTCACATTATTTCATTACAAATAAACTTCTTTTCCATTTCTTTGCTATTATCTAGGTCATAATAGACTAACGTAACTAGGTCTTTGATTTTCCAAGTCCTTGTTTGTTTCGTTTGAAAAAAAAACTTGTGGAGCACCCGTTATCCTTCTCCATCTACCCATACTCCATCCAACCTACCTGCTTCATCCTCCATTTCAGATCCTTACCTTACCTTTACCATGTTCCCTCACGTTGACCTACTTTCCATATTATTGTGTAGCATTGCCTTATCTCTCTTTGAACAAATCCAACCGTCCTTATCACTCCTCAGCTCCATCCACCAAAACCAGGACCTTCTTACACCCCTATTTCACCTCCATACTCATTCTTTCACCTTTTTCCCCCCATCCATGCTCCAAAATCCCATTTCTGAACATCCTGTAGAAAATCACAAAACATCCTGTAGAAATTCCAGAACACCCTGTAGAACCCCTGCAGACTTCTTGTAGAAGCTCACGAATGAGGTTTCTTGATAGCCAAACTCTATGAAACTCTCTGGAAGGGTGTTAAGGTCCCCTTAGGCCCTCTCTGAACCTTCCCGACCTCTTCCAAGCATTTCCTCTCACCGATCCACCTCTGCACAGTCAAAAGCATTGAAAGCACATGCATGATAATTCTAACAACTTATTCAAAAATACAAAAAGATGGTTCTTTCAGATTCTGCTGTAGACATAGCTTAGATACATGCATTTCATCTTGTTAGGGTCCCACCCTAACCCCCTTATCTATGTAATGGGACCACGTCATAGTTAAGATTCAATAAAGCCCATATTAATAATTGTAAGTGGTTAATCCGCAATTAATAAAGAAACCACAGTTAGTTGCAAATGGGCCGACGGTATTAGTAATAAGTGGTATTGACCCATGGTATTACTTGTAGGAGTCATATATATAGGATAGTAACTCCCTGCGAGGAGCATCATGTCTTATTTTTGTAATCGAGCTCTGCTCTATTGGAGGTTGCCCCCTTGAAAAGGCAAGTGAACATTACTCTCTGAATAATAAAGTCTTCGCTATTCTGTGTTCTAGATATCTTTTCTTCGCATATTCTGTGTTATCGGTCTTTTTTCTTCGCATATTCTGTATTTGGGTATCATTTGCAGGTCAAGAAGCATAACACACCCACTTCCGTGTTTTCAGCAATAGAGCATCGGCCAGGATCCCCTCTGAAAAGAGGAAAGCTCTTGATCCACAGAGCATTGAGTATATCTTTTTTGGATACCCTGATGGTGTGAAGGGATACCGACTCCTGATTTCCTCTACAGACAAGCTCGTCATTGAACAAAGTGTCAAATTTGAGGAAAGTCTCTCGCATGCACCTTAATTGCCGCATGCAAACACCTTTTATCTACCTCATGTCCGAGATGATGACTCAGTACACTCAGATGCAGATACAGAGCATGCAGATGTCGCGGTAGAGCATGCAGACGCAGAGACAGAGTCTTCAGATACAAATCCAGTGCATGCATATGATGATCCACATCCAAGCCCAGATCGGGCTTCCAGCAGTGAATCATATTCCTCTGTCATAAATCAGAGAACAAGGAGCTTACGTGAGATATATGCACAAGACCACCCAACTGCTAGAAATGGTCTTGTGGGGGATAATTCTGATCTGCAGAGGACTGGCTCAGAGTTTATTGAGCCTCCTCTTTCCCTCACTACCACTGAACCATCGCCATCCTGGCATTGTCATTTGGTTCAGTGTTCTGATCCGCAGTCTTATGCTGAGGCTGCTGGGCATCCATCTTGGGAGTCCGCCATAGAGGAGGAGTATAACTCCCTCCTCGAGAACCAGACCTGGGATTTGGTCCCCCTTCCTTCAGGAAGGAAACTTGTTCAATGCAAATGGGTCTACAAGACCAAAAGTGCTGCAGATGGGCAGACGGAAAGTGAGGCTAGTAGCTAAAAGCTTCCAACAAGTGCATAGCATTGTTTATGACAAGACATTTGCTCCAGTAGCAAAGATGGATTCCATACGCCTTACACTTGCCATTGCAACTGCCCAGGGATGAGAAGTACATCAGATGGATGTGAAGAATGCATTTCTTCACGAATACCTATCAGAGGAGATTTACATGGAGCGGCTGCATGGTTTCATTCAGGATTCATCTTTGGTCTGCAGACTGAAGAAATCTCTCTACGGCCTTAAGCAGGCCCCGAGAGCTTGGTATGCGAAGATGGATTCTTTTCGCTTATTACAAAACTTTGAAAGATGTAAGTCTGACCCGAATGTTTACATGCTTAGAACACATGATTCTCTTCTTATCTTAGTTTTGTATGTGGATGATCTCCTGATCACCGACAGCTCGGCTTCAGCGATTGCTACAGTCAAGAGGGCCTTGCATGATAGGTTCTTGATGACGGACATAGGTCCATTACACTTCTTTCTTGGTCTTGAGATCAGCCAGGATGCCATAGGCATCAAACTCTCTCAGGCTAAGTATACACGGGATCTCCTCGAGAGATTTCACATGACTGACTGCAAGCCAGCACCGACTCCTTTTCTGTCTGGGGTCCACCTTGAGGATGGAGGTGACACTCCATTAGTTGACAACACTCTCTACCGACAGCTAGTGGGGAGCTTATTGTACCTCACCTACTCCAGACCAGATCTCTCATATGCAGTGGGGGCAGTTCCCAGATATATGCAGGAGCCGCATGAGCTACACTGGAATGCTACCGAGCGCATCCTCCGATATGTGCAGGACACCATCACCTTCGGGATTCACTATGCAGCAGGCACTGCATTGAATCTCCTTGGCTTCACAGATTTTGATTGGGTGAGAGACAGCATTGATCACAAGTCCACCTCCAGATATTCACTCAGTCTAGGATCTGGCCCTATTTGTTGTTCGAGCAAGAAACAGGTTGCTATTGCTCTCTCTTCAGCTGAGGCTGAGTACAGAGGAGTAGTCAACATCACCATTCAGGCTCTATGGCTACAACACTTTCTCACTAAGTTGGGCGTCTAGTTCCACCAACCCATTGTCATCTGGTGTGACAACCAGAGCACTCTCAAATTTTGCAGGGATCCAGTACAGCAGCAGCGGACGAAGCACATAGAGATCCATATGCACTACATCAGAGACTTAGTACATGATCGGGTCATTGATTTGCAGTTATGTTCCTCAGCAGAACAGACTGCAGAGATATTCACCAAGACATTCACTGAGCAGAAGTTTCTCTTTCTACGCAATCGTCTTGGAGTGAAAGAGACAGTTGCTTAGTAGTTGTCTTTTCTTTTGATTACATTGTGTTTTGAGGGGGGGTTTTCCCACGAGGTTTTCCCTCTTTCCTCAATTTTAATACAATTTGCAGTGTATTTTGAGTGACCTTTGGCCTTAGTTGCCAGGGCCCATTTTCTATTTTTCCTCATAGTAGTGTTCAGGGGGGGTGTTGGAACTACTACACATCTACATGCAGACTCTTGGTTAGAGCATGAGACTACATGCAAGATTCTTTTTGCATGATTTACTCCTTGATTTGCTCTTTCTTTAACTCCGCAACTGCTTAGTTCCTCTGCATGATTTACTCCCTGATTTGCTCCTTCTTTCACTTCGCAACTGGCTAGCTATCTCCGGAACTTGTTGTAGGTGTTGAGTCTTCTCATTGATCACCACTATGGTGCATTACCTTGGGATCTCCACCCAGTAATGTTGTATCATGAGCATTGTAACCTATTTTCTAATGAATCATTCTTTTCTTCTTTTGATTTTCTTTTAGTGTTTTTGCTCTGCAAAGCTGTGTGTTCAATTTTTACTAGCTAGATTTATCTGTGTAGGTTTTCTAACACATTTACAGTCTCCATCGATATATTTCGCTTGCAGATGCTTCTCACATAATCTTCTAGAATATAAACATCCATAGCCAAATCCATGGAAAACGTGGCTTATCACAAATAATGAAAAGGCCCAATCGGCTATAAAAGCTTAAGTAATTAAAAGCACCAAATATTCAGGTTGCGGGAACACTAAAAAATGGAGTGATGTATGAATGAGCTAAATGGACCCCTGCTGATGAAGTCGAATGAACGTCAACTAACAATTCGTATGAACTGATAGAGCTTGAGATATAAGTAGAGAAAGTAAAAGCAGTGGGCGTTTGGCGTGGGCTGGAAAAGGAAGGGGTGCAGATATTATATGATGCATAGTGGCTGTAGGCTGGGAACAAGTAATATGTTGGGAATATTCTTGAAATCTGAGTGCCTGCCTAGCGGGAATTAGTGGCCGCGGGTTGTGATATAAACAGTGGGTTTTAATGGCCGCGGATGGTAATTCAAACAGTGGGCTGATTTGTTTTGTCAACGAAGCAAAACTAGAACGTAAGAGGTTAGTGTACCTGGTATTATGGGGTGAATTCCATAAACGGGGAAAGAAACACGCACCTTCCAGGGATTTGAAGTGGAAAACTCCAACAAGTCAAAATTCATGGGGAGTCCAATAAAGTAACCGTAAGGTCCTTTCTTTGTCACCTCTGGTTGGCCGATCAAACACAATGACGTGACGAAAAGCAAGCGGTCCTTACACTCACAATTACTAAATGTCGAACTGCTTTCTTTGAATTCGATATGCGAAGGGGCTTTGGTATGTTAGAATATGAATTTGTTATGACAGATGACTTATCCCATGTGACCACCGATTTTCTTGGTGACCATACATTGCAGGGATGGTGATGGAAGTTATCAGATTTCAAAAGGCTCGATACGCGCATTAAAAAAGTCGTTAGTCAATTAATAACTTTCGTGAAACTTAATCAAAACTCTATGGGAAGGTTCCTTAATTAAGGACGGTTGTGGTTACGAGGAAAGGCGCTCAATCACGAAGCTTTTAAGTAAAGTCTAACCCGACGAAACTCGCCAAAACAATCCCATAAGATTGTTAAATTGAAAAAGTGGTATTTTGGTTTGTAGATAATAATTAATAAATTAAATTTAAATTTTTATTGTGTATTTAAAAAAACTATTATATATATAGTGAGTAAATTAACATAATATGGCTCCAGCCCAATATTTTTTATTTATATTGCTACAGTAACTTAATTGTGTTGAATGCATATTTTTTTAATATATTTATCCACTCATAGCTCATATTAAGGGTATAAGAAAGTGTCATTAGTATTGACCCGACTTCCAATGTCATGTTATAGAAATATGATTTAAGAGTTTTGTCATTTTTCAAACTCCTTGAAACTCAAAATAAACATCAACATTTTGTTCATAGAGAGTTTCCTGATGATATCCCAATCTGACTCTTGGATTAAAAGGCATAGCTATTTAAAGACTTTTCCAATAACCTTTTGACACATCATTGGGTTTTGACACATGGCACTGACTTGGTCCCCATGTGGTACCCACATGGCATACCATTTCACGAACAGATTATCACATTAGCAGGTCCACGTCATTTGTTGTCCTAAACTACGTCAATGTGGCATAAGCCACACCACCACATGAAGACCCCTCTAGACCCCTTTCCAAGGCTTGCAATGCGTGGATTTCTCGTTTAAATGGAAAATCGATCCTCGGCCAAATCCTAGGTGTGCAATGATTTTTTACGGAGTGACACAAAAATCCCTCCCTGTCATCCAGTGCTCCCACAACTCTCCTCTGTATGCGGAACCTACATCCCTCCTCACACATTATGATTTGTTCCTTTTTTCCGTGCAAGTTTAGGTTGTCCACGATTTCCCATGGATGTACTTGCCCATTCCTTACATTTGATGTTGAGAAGACTCTCTCAACTACCAATCCATGCTCAATAATTCTGGAGAGGAGACACTTCAACCAACCAAGTTTTTCCATTTAATGGTTTTGATGAGAGGGAGAAATTAGTGAGCTATTTTCAAATTCAAACATCAAGCAAAAGATTTTGGGAGAGGTGATTTGGGATTATTTACAAAGTGAATCCTCAAATAGCTCTTACTATTTCCCATTCATGGTATCATGGTCCCCATAGGCACTCATGCCTCAATCAACTATTTCACTTCTTCATTAATTAATATATATATATAAATATATGACATATCTCATTCAACTTGATATATATGACATATCTCATTCAACTTGATATGGTAATGAAATTTTCATGCCAAAAATAAAACAATACTAAACCTAAGTTAACTCCAAATTGTTTCAAAATGGGACATTACAAGCAACCAACCCAAATTTATTTCAACGGTTGATCAACAACTATTAGAAAACCACCTTTGTAGTTAAAGACTGAGTTGACCTTGGGTCATTAATCAACAACTAATAGCGAGTCATCCCTTATTTAAGATTGAGTTGACCTTGGGTGAAGTTATATAGAGTTTGGACCAATACAAATGGGGAGAATGGCAGTCACATTACCTCATAGAATGAAGGCATTAGCTCTTTTGATAAATGCACATATCTTCTTCTAAACGCAGATATTTCAGCCATTGACAATAATAACTAGTGGAATATTTGAAATTGGGCTCATTGGCACATATAGCTCGGAAACATTCTCTGGAAATCTAGCACATTGTTATTTCTAAAATAGTAACTATTTTAGCTTCCTAGTTACATCTCCAATATATGTAAAATTATATATGCAAGGAAATATCTTTGAGTCAACTTTCCAACACAAAAAGTCTCACTCAAATTTGTAGTTTGTAGCAAAAGTTATAGCACCAAAAAGGCCAGGTATTATTTTTGAACTCCTAGCCTAATCGCCACGGTTGTAATAACATTTGTAGAGATCCAAATGGCACAATAACATAAAATATAACATAATGTAATTAAATAAAAATCACAAATTATTAAGTAAACACTCAAAATATTAGAATTATTCTCCTATATATTTGTTGGTTTGGGTCTGAATGCTTTCATTTTCCATTGCTTTCACTATTACCCATCTTGTCGTGACTATGAACGACCACTCTTGCTAACCACAAGGCATAATATAGGCCTGAAGTTGGGTTTGTTTATCCAACGAACACTTTTATCCAACTAATCACTACATCTACCAACTGCAAGCATGGTACTTCCCAAGGCCCCTTAAAAGCTTGTCCTAAGAATATTTCACAATGTAATAAATTTCCCCTCAATGAAACTACTACTGATATTTTTGTTAATGAGTATTCTTGTGTTTGCAATAAGCTTAAAAGGCACACACTTCTCCACGTTATTAGATGGATTCTATTAGAGGCCATCATCAAGTAAGTCTAGAATCCACAGGCATTTTATCTCCAAAGGTTGTTGAGCATTTGTCAAGAAGTCTTTCATGAGGTAATTAATGTCCCCCTTATGAAATTCTTATGGATATTTTTGTTGATGAGTATTTTGGAGTTTTTGATAAGCTCAAAAGGCACACTTCCTGGCTTTGTCAGGAAAAATCCACTAGTGGCCATTATAAAGACATGGGTCAAGTAAGTCTAGAAGCCACATGGATTGCACTCTCAAATTATCCAAAGAATCACAAAAGGATTTTAGTTGTTCTCTTTTCAAGAAGAGTCACATTGTAATGCAACCGAAGAACATTTGCCTATGCTTTCCAAAAGAAAGATTTTGCATCCAAAGCTCATAAACATGGCATGAAAAAATACTCACAAACAATCTCCTCATAAACAAAGAGAAAAGGTATTTCAAAGTAATTGACCTTGTAATGTTTTATTCCAAAATGAAAAAATCGAATTTCACTAGCTCTTAGAAACTCCATATTAACTTTTAGATAAAACACAGGGCAGGGCGAACTAACATTCATTCAATGTAGACAAATTGGTTAGCATATTACCCCATTTTTTTCAGTTATCTGTATGCATGCATTTTCTACATCTTCACATAAAAAGGAACTGTAACCGCCATGAAACACAAATGCCTACATATTCAATATAAATCAAATGGAAACAAATAAACCATCAAAGGAATGGAGAAGAATCAATAAAGTCAAAATTGAAGCATAAAAAAATCCACATCTTGCCATGTTTGTATTGATGTCTATATTGATGTCTAGAAATTGCACGAGAATACAATTAGGACATCTTAGTTATCCCCATCTTTTATGATGTTTGGAATTTGAATTATCACATGTATTTTTAAAATCAATTCCAAGTAGAGAAGGAACATTCTTCACTATTAGCATAAACAATTAGTAGCAATATACCCAAGCAATGCCAACAACCTTAACTAAAATTAATAGGTTTTCTAAGACAATATTCTCTTGCCTTGAACTTTATAACATATATGAACATATAAGAAATCTGTAGTACATGAGAAATGCAAATCAATTGCACATTAATATTAAGTGTATTTAACTTGTGATCGAATTTGTGATGAAATGGCCACCAGCTAAACAACTCTCAAAACTTTGAAGTTACACGAATAATGCCATTTGATTTTGAGCATTTATTTGGTGCTGGAATTATCCATACATAAACATTTCGCTTAAATAGTGAAATCAATCAAATTGTAACATCTGTTTAATTGAAGAAAAACATAATGTTTTTGAAAATTTGTGGAAAAGGAATGGAAATGTGACATTTGTTCTAACTTAGAAACAACATAATGTTTTTAAAGAGTTGCACAAGAGGATATGCAACACAATAATGCTTTATATGAGTTGTAGAAGAAGATAAGAAACACATATTATTATTGTAAAACCTTCAATATCCATTTGAGTTCGAAACATCAAAATTTTAAAAGTTTACATGAATTTGTAAAGGGTTTTTTACTAAGCCAAATGGTGGTGGATGTTAAAATGTTTGGGAGGGATGTCCTTTATGGTGTATCTTAGAACTTGCTACGAGGAAGCTTGTTGTATTTTGTGCCCCTTTTCTAGTGCATATTAGGTCTCCATAGACTCCCTTGGTGGGTTACCTACAACTACAAAGAAACACATTGGAAGTATGATAATGTAGAAGAATGCATTGGAAAAATACATTTCTCCCATTAATTATAACACTCCCCCTTAATGGAGAAAAGTATTCTTTACAACACTTAACTTGTATTCCTTTATATAACATGATCTTCTTGATTAGTGATGTCTATGTTTACTTCAATTTGGCATTTTTATCATACTTCTATGAGGTTGATGACCATATAAAGAAACAACCATCCACTAGAATGCATGAGTAACTAGTTGTTGCAACCGCTATTTTAATAGGATGTCCTTCATGTACATGTGTTGTTCAACCATTCTTCCATCACATGTCTTCATGTCTACATTTGTGTATCTAACTCCCCCTGCATCATCATTATTCTAGGTTTTCTTTCATTTATCCATAACCACACTTTATCATTACATCTTTGGGTTTTCTATGTATGACCCAAAATGATCACACCTCAAGTGGTTTGTATTTACCACAAACATGATACCAACATGAAGTGATTTCATCTAACCACAAGTTGTACATTGCATTCATGGTTAATGGATGGCCACAGACCTTCACATAAGGTGGTTTCTAGATAACTACAAACTATACACTACATCAATGTCATTTTTTGATTACCACAAACTTTATGGGGGTACAATTGCCTAATCAAACTCACATTTGATTCAAGTACGTAAAATTATCATACTTCATTAAGATATATCAAGTACATACTCAAACATTACACCATAATTTTTTTAATAAATATATTATGTGACTCTCGCGACTCAAACTTTCAACTTTGATTATCAATCATTACTTATTTTCCTTTGTTGCCACCTTCATTGCCGCCACAATATTTTCATATGCACTATCACCAAATTTTCTTCCTTGCTACATCCAAGATCATATCAGTGTCTTCACTTGGACATTCCTTATCATTGAAATTCTTCTACATCCATTTTTTTTTACATAAATCTGATTATTCCATGAAATTTATGCTTCTTCCTACAACCATTGATCATTGATGTCCATATTAAAAAAAACATTTGTCGAGATAAATGGGTGTCATCCACTATACTCACCAATTATCTAAGAATTTTCTTCACCTACATGGTTCATCAACATGTCAAACTTGATCCAACTTACTCACTTATTGAGATTACTATATCTCACATTTACCCTTTATTCCACATCAAGCTTAGATAGAAGTCTATTTGTCGCCCTTGTAACTCTGAGTAGTTGATTCCACAACTTGATGTCACATCCTATACATAAGAGGATGTTTGCTATATGATTACATGTTCTATCACAAGAATACATGTAGGCCTAAATCAATAGAGCTTATAAAACACCTAGGGAATTCAACTTGTACCAAAATTTTTGGAATGTTAGATTAAATTAAGCATGCATTCCATGCACACTTACATCATATAAGCCCATCTCTTTTCCATATATTTGACACACTTTAATGTACCTTTACAAAATAGTTTTTTGTTTACCATGAAATATTATGACTTAAAGAAATGACAACTTCTCCTTACTAACTTTTGGAGGTTCAAATGACTCATGAACTTTGGAAGGCTTGAGCTTATATAATGTTTTTGGCATAAAAGTAACATGTTTCCATTCTTATGATTCTATCTAACCACGGTGTATCTAAATGTGGTGCTTTGGTATTTTATTGTTCCAATACTTGGCTTGAACATGCTTTTTTTTTTGCTAAAATGATTGCAATATTTTTCTTGCCTTTGCATTTTATTTGTTGCATTGGTACTTGTAGATGATTCACCTGTTATCAATGTCTCTACGTTTACGAACTTGATAGCTTCATTAGTTCCTTGACCTTCATAATCAAGGCCTTCATTTCTTCGACTTGCATGTATGTGAATGAATTTTTGGATACCTTGACCATTTATGCCT
Source organism: Pinus taeda (assembly GCA_000404065.3). Taxonomy (NCBI): domain Eukaryota; kingdom Viridiplantae; phylum Streptophyta; class Pinopsida; order Pinales; family Pinaceae; genus Pinus; species Pinus taeda. The sequence continues at coordinate 26,046 of APFE030816959.1, read as the reverse complement.
AAACATTTCCCATCAAAATCCATTTTGTACAAAAGCTTGGAACCAATTCCTCTTGTGTACTTTTCAAAACACCCTATTTCATCATCTTCACTAAGGTATTCATCTTTAGAATATCACCGTGATCATCATTATGTGCCTACAAACATGAGATAGGCACATCAACATTGTTATTATCTTCTATCAAATGACAAGTGTCACATGAACTATCAATCTCTTGAATCAAGTCACTTGTATCACAAATTTTATCACGATTTACTTTCTCTTGTTTTAACTATGTTACATCAGTTTTAATTGCTTACAAAACATTTTCCTTTGCTAATAGTTCTTATTGCAATGACTCTATCAATTTATCCTGAAGATCAATTACCCATTGATTCATTGATTTCAAACTTTGCTTTAATATCCTGATGTGTTATGTGTTGAAGAATATAACTAGTGTCGGTATTCATAATTATATTTGAAATGTATTTGTCAAAAGAAAGAAAAGAAATTTTATTATTAAATAAATTGGCTTATTAAAGCATGGGTTTCATGCTTGGGTCAATTTTTCTTAGGTCAAAGTCTCCATTGAAGACTTCTAGGGTTTATGTTAAGTGTACTTATCCATGTCACAATGTAATCAACCCTTCTTGGGAATTATTTGTCAAGAAAGAAAATTATTTTAATGTAGATTAGGTTAATTAGGCCTCCTCCACCAGGTTGGCTTCAAGGAAGGACAAGTCGACCTCATTAGAAGAATTCGATCGTGACCTAAGATGACTATATATAAGAATCAACTTGACTCATTTGGAGGACATCTCAGACGAGTTCGAATTGAAGTAGTTGGGAAGTAGAAAAGGTGCGAAATTCAAGAAGGAAGTTGGAATCAAAGTTTGTGGGTCTCTCTCTCTCATGTACAATGAAATTCTGAAGCTGCATTAAGGTTGAAGCTGTGAAGTTTTTGCATCAAGTTCGAAGTTGTGAAGTTTTTATATCAAGGTCGAAGTTGTGAAGTTTTTGCATCAAGGTCGAATATGTGAATTTGCATCAAGGTCGAAGTTGTGAAGTTGCTAGGCTGAAGCTATTTAAATTGATTGAAATTGTAGTCCTAAAGCTAGGTCGAAGTTTTTTTTGCTAAGAAACTGAAATTTCTGGATTGTTGTCGGGTTGAAGCTGTTGGATAAGAAGAGACTACTAAATCATCTTAGAAGATTGACTTGGTGAAGGAGGAAGGATTGTTGGTCTAGGGTCTTGGTCTATCTCATTTGAATTACTGAAGGAAGAGTTCTTGACTAGGTTTTCCCCTATGTAGGGGTTTTTTCTTGGTTGTGTGCCTAGATCTGGTGTCCTTGATATTCGTGTTTTTATTTTGGTAATTGCTTGATGAACTAAGATAAAATAATAACATAAGAAAAACAATAAAAACTCAAAGAAATCACAATTAATTATCAACAAGAGAAAATCTTTCTTCCTTTCTGATTTTCCAACATGGAATCGGAGCTAAGGTGAAGAAGAAGAAAAAGGAATCATGAAGAACTATTGAAGGAAAAAGGAGATTGAAGGAAGATCATTAAAGGGATCATATAAGGGGATAAGCCTACTATCTACAAGAACTATGTACAACTCAATGAAGGGATAAAAGAAACTAGAAGGAGCCTCCAACTACAAGGCATGGAAAAAGAGGATAAATCTCATCCTCGAGAAAAATAAAGTTTGGATTTAGTTCGAGGAAAATTCAAGAAGCCTACAGATGAATCAAGTGAAGTAGAGAAAGAAAAGTTTAGAGAAACTGAAATATTTCCCATGAACCTAATAATGGATGGAGTAAAGGACAACCTAACTCCATATATATCCAACATAGATTCCGCTCAAGAAATGTATGACGCTCTATCCAAATTATTCATAATCAAGAACATTGGTCAAATTACAAACATCAATAATGAATTAAGAACTATTAAGATGACGAAGGATGATATTGTGACATCCTTATTTATAAGGATGTCTAGAATCAGATATGAACTTCAAGCAATAGATGAAATTGTACCAGAAAAAGAGCTCGTGGTTATTGACCTTCTAGGACTACCAACATTATGCAGTGCCTTTGCAGCAGGAATCAATAGTTGGAAGGATACTCTAACATTCAAACAAATGTGGAATGCATGTAGTCAAGAAGCTATAATATTGGTAGTAAGAAACAAGGAGGAGGATGAAGAGGAGAACATCTCAAATGCCTATTCCGCTCATCACAAGAAAAAGGGAACCTTCAAGAAGTATAAAGTACCAAAGAATCAAGTAGACCTATCAAAGACCGAATGTTACAATTGTTACAAGATGGGTCACTACAAAATTCATTGTCCAAGGATTCTAAGGAATAAGAAGAGACATAGGGATCAAGTAAATATTGTCGAAGCTCCAGCAAAGAAGAACAAGATGGAAGAATCTGAAGTCAGAGGCTTATTTTCTAGGGACTCTTAGGGATGTTATCCCTTACATATCATTATATTCTAAGTTTTGAAATGTTTTCCTTTATGTTTTGATTTCTAGACCTTGTAGGTCTAACATGTCTTGTTATAACACGTTTTATTTTTAGTTGTAGGTTTCCCTCAAGATTGGATTAAGAGGAAGCATCCACCAATTTACCAAAAAAGGTTTTTTTTTTTTTGTTTTATCTTGTCATGTTTGGTTTCTCACATCAAGACTTGTTTGAATTATATGCTAATAACCTTTTATATTTTCCGTGTTAGGAAAGCTTGCTGAATACTCAAGGGTTATGGAGGAGACTTCAAAGGATAGACTTGAAGCATGGAATAAGTTATGCCCTTCAAGAATTGATGTCATATAAGGTTTGTTAAGGAACAACATGAGGTACGTCTCAAACTATAAGTTTTGTTATAAAGTTCTCTTCATACAAAATGTACGGTCATTCTTTCTTTTAAAATTTTCTTTACATTACTAACATCGTTATGTCTAGGGTTTTGAATCACAAAGATTATTGTTAGGGTGATTAATAATTAGATTGAATCTACCCTCATTATATTATAATTCTTGTGGAACCCTAAAAAGGTTCACCGTAAAACCCTAACCTAAGGGTATGTCGATGCTAATATGGAAACCCTAGTCTACTTAGGGTTGTTGATGAAATCGAGAATTCCTATTCTTTTGATTTTTTGGTATTGTTATGATAAAGTCCCTAGTCCTTTAGGGTTTGTTATCCAATGCTATGTATTGAATCCCTAGATATTTAGGGTTTCATGAATTAGGGTTTATAAGCAAAACCCTTATAATATCTATAGTAAGATCTTAGGAATGAAGCCCTAGGTGCATGTTCGTCTGTCTAATCGAAACCCTAGCCTGATCAAAATTGTTGTATGTCTAACTTTAATGTATTGATATTTGTGTCTTGGGTTTATCTAGTAGATATTGTTGTATGCTTGTGCATGATTATGAAATCCTAGATATGTATATATGCTAACCCAATTGTTGATGCTCATAGTTTTCAAATTATAGGGTTTGTAACAAAGCCCTAGTGGAAGTTTGATATTCTATGATATGAGGATATTGTTTTCGATATGATGATTAAATCTAGGGTGGGACTAATAAACTATCCAGGCAGAACTAAGTTGGACTAAATTGGATTCTTGGAAGGACATCTGGACGGCCTATGTGTGTTTGATGTCTAGATCCTGAAGATGGAGGTTGGCATGGGTCTTAGAGCTATGACCTTGGATATGCACCTAGATCCCTAGGTTGATGGTTAGTTAGTAAGCCTAATGGTACCTAGACTGGTTGAAATCTTTAGTCCATCTTAGTCCCACCCGGATAGATTACCCTGGTCGAGAATCTAGTTCGTAGCACTGAGTGTGTTGAACTCTTCATAGTTCATTTTGGAGATCTTCCATCTACCTCTATAGAAATACGTAATTATGAATAACTCCTTAGTTAAGAGGGAGTGTTGAAGAATGTAACTAGTGTTGGTATTCATAATTATATTTGAAATGTATTTGTCAAAAGAAATAAAGAAAACAAATTATTATTAAATAAATTGGCTTATTAAAGCAAGGGTTTCATGCTTGGTTCAATTTTGTTTAGGTCAAAGACTCTAGTGAAAACTTTTATGGTTTATGTTAAGTGTCCTTTTCCATGTCGCAATCTAAAGAACCCTTCTTGGGAATAATTTGTCAAGAAAGAAAATTGTTTTAATGTAAACTAGGTTAATTAGGCCTCCTCCACCAAGTCAGCCTCATTAGAAGAATTCGATCACCTAAGATGACTAAATATAATCATCAACTTGACTCATTTGGAGGACATCTCACACAAATTCAAATTGAAGTAGTTGAGAAGCAGAAAAGGTGTGAAATTCAAGAAGGAAGTTGGAATAAGAGATTTTGGGTCTCTCTCTCTCTCTCTCTCACATGTGCAACAAAATTCTGAAGCTACATCAAGGTCGAAGTTGTGAATCTACTTGGCTGAAGCTATTGAAATTACTAGATTGAAACTGCAGTCCTAAAGTTGGGTCGAAGTTCTATTGCTAAGAAGCTAAAATTTCTAGATTGACTTTGGGTTGAAGTTGTTGGATAAGAAGAGACTACTAAATCATCTTGGAAGGTTGAATTGGTGAAGGAGGAAGGTCTATTAATCTAGGGTCTTGGTCTATCTCATTTGAATTACTAAAGGAAGAGTTCTTGAGTAGGTTTTCCCCTATATAGGGGTTTTTCCCTGGTTGTGCACCTACATCTGGTGTCCTTGATCTTCATGTTTTGGTTTTGGTAATTGTTTGATGAAATAAGATAAAAGAAGAACATAAGAAAAATAATAATAACTCAAAGAAATCACAAGTAACTATCAACAAGAGAAAAATTTTCTTCCTTTCTAGTTTTCCAACATTATATAGTGAGACCAACAAATTCATGATAATGTTTATTATCTCGTGATCTTAACTCTATTATATTTCCCATTATGAAATCATTTTCCCTTTGTAACCTCTTCTATATCTTACAAAGCATCATCAAGTTTTTGTTGTAATAGGTCAATTTCATGATTAGCATTCTAAAGTCGTTTTCTTCCTTGGTCCATTTAAAAAAAAATATATCACTTTTTAAGAATAAACACAATGATAGGGTTTGGTATTGATATTCGCTAAAGTGTTCTTATCTTCTAACACTTATATCACTCACTTCTAATTCAAATATCCACAACAATTTATCTTATAGTTGGACATACTAGAGCCCTTTGCAAATGTCTTCTTTGGGATATCTTCATGGGTGCAACTTTTCAACTAATATAATTTTCAAATCTTCAAATTTGATATCTAGATCAATCCCCACTATGATCCACACAAATCTCATTTCTTCTCCTCACACCACTTTCACAGCAAGTTGAACTATTCTACTTTCTTTGCTCCTCAAGTTCCTATAAACAAATCAATCTTTGGCTAGCTACTATTCCTTTCTAACAAACTTTGATATACCTATTTTGAAAATATTACTCATCATTGATTCATCGATGTGCCTATATGCCCAAAGAAAAAGTTAGGAATATGGATGCACACCTTCAATAATTTGTGCTCTGCATGATCCCCACACACTATATTCTTCTCGTTTCATAATTGTCTTTATTCAGTTTTCAAATTCTCGTGGCAGCTACTGCTATTGTTGAAACCACCCTTATCCTTGGCCCACAAGAGCTTTGCAATTACATTATTTTGGTGTATTTTTGCTCCTTGGATGAAACAGCAACTCCTCCTACCATAGTAGAAGATTTTCTTGATATATTGAGAAACGGTACACAAGAATTACAGACAAGTGAGAGTCTTCACATGGAACTTACTAAGAATTTCTCTTCGACCTTTCTGGAAACCCCTTGCTAGAATTTTTTTTTTCCTTATCATGCCCAATATTCACTCCAAGAGGGTCATTCAACTCTTGGAAGTTGCGTGGAACCAGGATTCACTCACCACTTTAAAGCTCGTTTTTCAATTGAAAGGCCTATTAGAATCAAGCAAATCAGGTCGAGAGGGCTTTTACGTGGCCGAATGTTGGATCCATTCAAGTCACCACAACACTCTCATTGTTAATGTGAACACACTCACTCAATTTGGTTATTTTAAATACCAACTCGATATTCTTTGTCTAGTTCTACAAGGATCAAAAGCCACAGAAAATTGGAAGTCGATAGAACTACTCATAAGGAAACAAAATCAATGACAAAGAATGAAGAACTATGGAGAAAAGAGTTTCTCTTCTCAATATTACGAATTAGTTAAATAAGATTTCATTAGATGGACGGTTTTGACACCTATCAAGTCGTTGGAATAAGACTGCATTGGACTACTGAAAATGAGCTAGGACACTTGGATGGACGGTTTTGACACCTAGCAGGTGGTTGGAATTAGATTCTCCAACACTCCCCCTTAATTTTAACCACATAAAAAAATCGATTAAGATGGTCTATGTCTTAGCTAGCCTCTAACTTGTTTCAACTTTTTCTTCTTGTTATATTTTTCAAGCCTTAGTTTATTCATTTGTTGGTGTAGGTCTTTCATTGTTCCAGGTTGTCTAAGCATGTCCTAGACTTCTTCAAAAATCAGCTTGTATGTAGATTGTTGCTACATGTCATCTTTGTTGTGTAATATTCATCATCAATTTTCTACAACATGAGTTTATAATACAATTTCATCACTTCAAGACTCCAATACTTGAAAATTTCATTAATGTTTTCATCATCAAAGTTGTCTTCAAGGTTCATTTTTGCAGCTTCTATGCTGATCCAGGTGGATATTGGTGGCCACCTCCCTATTCCACTTGGACCTCCACCATCGTTCTGTCATTTTTTTTTCAGTTTCCTTAATTGTAGCACAATTTACTATTTTTGGCAATTTTTCGAGTGCTGAACTTCTAGAGCCATTTTGAGGCCCTAAACGACACTTTTTTGGCAATATCTCTTTGAGTAATTTCAGAGCGATATTGCCAAAAAAATGTTGTTTAGGGCCTCAAAATGGCTCCATAATTTCAGGACTTGAAAAACTGCTAAAAATAGTAAATTATGCTACAATTAAGGAAATTAAGGAAACTGAAAAAAACTGATAGAACAATGGTGGGGGTCCAAGTGGAATAGGCAGGTGGCCACCAATATCCACCTGAATCATTCCTCCCCCCTTAGGAAGCAATGGTTTCCATTGTGTTGAGTTCCTCCATGAGATGAGGAAACTTCTGTTGAACTTGGTCTCTAGTGAGCCATTTTCCTTGGTGCAGGAGTTGGTCAGCTTTGACAAATCGATACAATTGGATCTTATGTAGGTGAGTGTTCTTGATTTATGTGTCCATGATCCGATAAATTGCAGCTTGTTCCATGCAGTTTGGATTTAACTTTGTTGGTGTGAGTTGTTTTGCAATGTCGGATGTGTCCAGTAATGGTGGAAAGTATGGCAGAATGCGATCCACATTGAACACTCGGTGCAGGCCAAGGAATGGGGGAATGTGAGCTCAAAATCATTATCTCCCACAACCATGGTGATGTTGTATGGCCCATATCCAAGCAGACGAATCTTGTGGTGGGGCCCAGCGAGGCACTCCTTCTGCAAATGTAGGAGAATTTTGTCCCCCCCTGGAACTTGTGTGGCACTGATGCTGATCATTTCCTTGCTTGTACTTAGCATTGGCTTTGTCCAATATGTCATGGACCTATTGGTGGATGTGTTGAATGTGCTCAATGAAGCTATTTTCCTTGTTGACTTTGGACTGGACATGAGCCGAATCTACTTGAGTCGCCGCAAAAGGTATGGCCACATCAATGGGACATGGTGGTTGGAATCCCAAGCCCACCTGAAAAGGATTGTGGATAGTTGAGCTGTGAAGAGCTCGGTTGTAGCTTTCCTCGACATAGGGGAGGCTCTGATCCCATGTGCGTGGATGCTTTGAGTTGTACATGCGCAGAATGTTTACGATCATCTTGTTGATGACCTCTGTCTGGCCATTAGTTTGGGGATGGAAAGTTGTGGACTTAGTGAGCTTGGTGTCCAGCATCGACCAGAGACTAGACCAAAATGTACTGAGGAACCTGCTATCTCGATCTGAGATGATAGACTGTGGGATCCCAAAGTGTACCCACACTCATTCAAAGAAAGAGTTTAACAGTGGCTTTTGTTGTGATACTCTTCTTGCAAGCTGCCATAATGGCCATCTTTGAGAATCTATCAATGACCACAAAAACACAGTAGTTGTCATGCTTAGTAGAAGGAAGGCCTGACATGTAATCCATGGAAATGGATTCCCAAGGTCGACTAGGGGTAGGCAGCGGAGTATAGAGACCTTGCTTCTTGATGGTCGGTTTGGAAATGGCGTAGACAGTGCATGATCTGATGTACTTTCTAACATCCTGTTGAAGATTCGACCAATAGAAATACTTTTGCAGTACTACCACCGTTTTCTCGACCCCAAAATGCCCAGCGGCCTGACTGTAGTGTGCTTCCCAAATCATCTTGGCACGCTCGCTTGAAGGAACACAAAGGTGTCCCAGGTGGCATAACAGAGCATCCTGGAAGTGAAAATATGGAACTTTTTGACCCTCCAAGAGCATATGGTATGTGTGACCAAACTCTAAGTCGCTTTTGTAGAGAAGTAGCCACTCAGAAGTCTCATGCCCATAAGAGTTGAGCATAGTAGTTAACGCCATGTTTGATGGTCGGTTGAGGCAGTCTGCAACATTGTTTTTGCTGCCCTTCTTGTACTTGATATTCAAAAGGAAATGTTGCAGGTATGTGGACCACTTTTGATGGTGATCATTCTGCAACTTCCCTTGTGTATGTATCAACTACAGGGGTCGGTGGTATGTGTGGATGATCATTTCCTTCCCCAAAATGTAATGCTTCCATTGTCGGCAGGCTTGCGCAATGGAATACATCTCTTTATCATAAGTGGGATACTTTCAGACTGTGTCTAAAAGTCTCCCACTGTGATATTCCAGTGGATGCCCCTATTGTGTAAGGACTTCCCCAATAGCATAGTCAGAGGCATCTGTCTCAATCTCAAATGGTTGTTGCAATTTTGGTAATGTGAGCACTGGTGCACAACAGAGGTGATGTTTCAACTCTGTGAATGTCTTCTATTGAGATTCAGACAAAAATAATTTTTCTTTCGCTCCTCCTTTAATGACTTGACTCAAGAGCCAAGTGATATGAGAGAACCCCAACACGAACCTGCGGTAGAAATTGGCAAGACCCAGAAAGCTGCGGAGCTCTGTCAGAGTCATTAGGGCTGGCCAATCCTAAATGACTTGGATCTTGGTTAGATCCACATGCACCCCTCGTTCATCAATAATGTATCCTAGATACTGAACCTAGGTCATGCCAAAAGTGCATTTCTCCAAATTGGCACACAGCTTGTGTTGCCACAATGTTTGGAGAACCTATTGGATGTGGTGGAGGTGCTCTTCCCAACTTTGGCTGAAGATTAGGATGTCATCCAAGTATACCACTTACACAAAAGTTTTGAAATCGCATTTTCAGTTGTAGTCTTCGGAGAGATCTTTCCAATGAGGTATCACGTGCGTCAAATGAAGATAATATGACCAAGTTACGACCCCGGTGTTAAGTCCCTATAATACTAGTGATTACCCCATTACTATTGTAGTTGTATCCCTTATTAATATTGTTGTTCCCCTATTGTCCCCATATTGTTATTACTATGCCCCATAGAATCCCTCTATTGTTATTTTTGTGCCTTTATATTATTATTGTTAGGTCAGTTAGGTTATATTGTGACTCCTTAGATTCCTATATATAAAAAGGAGGTTTTGTCATTTGAATCATCAAAGAATCATTCATTTGCGTAATGCAAAGGAGGTTTCCCCCTCAAAGAGGTTGAATTCTAAGGTGTTGATCTATCTTTTCTATCTTTTTGAGAGCTGGTTCATAACATTTGGTATCAGAGCTTTGGATTCTAAGGTTTCGTTGCTCCAAATAGGTCATCGTGGAATTTTCACTATAGCTTTTTTTTGTGACGTTTCAGAAGAGAAAAAAGAAACCCATTTGAGAAGGAATCACACTAAGCCTCGTGTCCGAATTTAAGAGCTTTTCGCGCTATATTTACAGAGATATTATCTGAGGAAGTTGGTCTTTTTGTAGACTCTTGAATTACATTCCAAATAGGTGACCTGGGGAAAATCGTCATAACTTTCTCTTTGAGCATCGAATTGAAATTTCGTAAGAAGTTACAAAAGAGGACAGATTTTAGTTTCTTGTATATATTTTTCAGAGCCAAAGGTCGAAACAGGGACACGTGGCACATCGTACAAGTTTGCTCTACTGAACCAGTCTATAATCAGGTCACTGTGGGAGATTTGGCATAACTCTTCCTTGGAGAATCCAATTTGGATCAGACTGGTGGCATTGGAAAGAGGACTCAGAGGGCTACTGTAGTTCGTAATTTGAGAACTAGACGATCCGCAATTACAGAGATACATTAGACGCAATATCGAGCTCCTACAAAGTGAAAAAAGGTGTATAGATTTTTTTTAAATTTTTGCTTAAGCTTGGTTTGAAAAATAATTTTGAAGGAATTCAAAGCGCATAGTAGAGCATTATTATCAATAATTGATGCCCTGAGGAAAGAAAATGCAAACACCTAGTAAGCAACCTGAAAGCTCTAGCATGACTCATGAAGAAGAGGAAGAAATGCTACATGATATATCAAGATTACAAGACCAAGTGCAACAAATGTCACTCTCACAAAAGCTGACAGAAGCTAAGATAAATGGCGTGGAATCTAAGATAAAGGGCTTGGAAGCTAAGATGAATGGTGTGGAAGCTAAGATGGACAATTTGAAGATAGATTTGAAGATAGATTTGACAAATTTTCTACAAGAAATACTTACTAATGGTGAAAGGGTAGTAAAGGAAACTCATGATGCGAACAAAAGAAATGTTAATTATAATTTCATAGACTCTAAAGTTGGATCGAAGACCCACCATTTTCCAAAAATCGATATGAGGAATTTTGATGGCAAGGATCCGGCAACATGGATATTACAGATGGAGCAATTTTTCGATCTCAATAATGTGCAAAACACACAAAAGGTACGTATTGCAACTTTATATTTGGAACCAAATCAGTTTGTATGGTATCAATGGCTTTGCTCTCGTAAATAATTTATCACTTGGGCAATTTTTACGGAAGAATTGATAGCACATTATGAGCAAAAAGCAACACTTTTTTTAGCCAATTGATAAGTCTCAAACAAAAGGGTTCAATAATGGAGCACATTGAGGAGTTCCAAAAATTGAACCTAAGGGTAAAAATATTCCAGAGGAGCATAGGATTGATGTGTTCATAGGGACTTTAAGGATAATATCCAACATGATGTTCGCCTTTTGGAACTTGATTCATTAGAGAAGGCATTCAGGTTAGCAAGAAAAATGGAAAGCAAAATTATGGCAACTAGGAAGCATACCACTCACAACTATAAAGATGGAAGTGTTGTTGCCCCTAGTCTTCCACAACCTATAAGGTTGACACCACAACAATTGGAAGAAAAAAGAGCAAAATGGATTTGTTATAGTTGTGATAGCAAATACACTAGAGGTCATAAGTGTGCTGAGAAGAAATTATTCTACATAGATTGTGAAGAGGAAGAAGAAAAGGAGCAAGAAAGTTCAAAAGAAGAGGATATACTCCAGGAACAAAGCCTAGATAAAGTAGAAATGAATCCGACCATATCTTGTAATGCATTGGCTAGAATGACCACTCCTCAAACTATCAAGATAGAAGGGCAAATCAAGAAGAAAAAGGTAATAGTCTTGATTGATTCAGGAAGTACCCACAATTTTATTCATTGTAAGATAGCAAAAGAATTGAATTGTTTCTTATATCCAGCACCAAAGTGTCAAGTGATAAATGGAGGAATGATAAATTTCTCTGGAAAGTGCCATAATATCAATCTATCCATGGGAGAATATGTATTGACTAGCCCAATGCTTTCCATTCCAATGGAAGGTGTTGATGTTTTACTAGGAGTCCAATGGCTACAACCCTTGGGTACAACAGCTTTTAATTTTCAAGAACTTTTCATGAAATTTTCTATGGAAGGAAAGGAAGTTGAATTAAGGGGTATTGCAGGGAAACCGAGAAAGATAATCAGCTCTAATGGTATGACAAAGCTGCTAAAAAAAGAACAAAGAGGTGTAATTGCACAATTATGTTCGCTAGATGTTTCCACATTGAAATCCTCTATTTCTCCATATCTCCAAAAAGTCCTGGACAATCATTCCAAGGTATTTGAGACTCCCAAAGGTCTCCCACCTATTTTTGATCATGATAATGCTATTCATCTGATTCCAGGAAGTGTTCCTCCAAACATTAGACCATACAGATATCCCTATGCCCAAAAGAGTGAAATTGAATGTATGGTTGTAGAAATGCTAGAGGCTGGTATAAGTCAACCTAGTCAAAGTTCTTTCTCTGTTGTAGTAGTATTGGTGCACAAGAAGGATAGATCATAGCGCATGTGTCCGGATTATAGGGAGCTAAAAAATCTCACTATTAAAGATAAGTTTCCCATTCTTGTCATTGATGAATAACTGGATGAATTGCATGGATCAATTTACTTCACCAAGTTGGATCTTCGTTCAGGATATCATCAAATCAGAATGAGGACTGAAGACATTCCGAAAACAACATTTAGAACTCATGAGGGTCATTATGAATTTTTGGTCATGCCTTTTGGCCTTACCAATGCACCCTCAACATTTCAAGGTTTGATGAATTCAATTTCAAACCATTCCTTAGAAAATTTGTGTTAGTATTCTTTGATGATATACTAATCTACAGCAAGTCTTGGAAGGATCTGTTGAACATGTTGACAGGGTGCTACAACTATTGGAGGAAAAACAATTATATGCAATAAGATCCAAATGTTTCTTTGGAGTATAAGAGGTGGAATATCTGGGTCATATTGTATCTCATGAAGGAGTTAAGGTAGACCCTAGCAAAATTAAAGCCATTAAGAAATGGAGAATCCCCACATCCATAAAGCACCTGCGAGGATTTCTCAGGTTGACAGGGTATTATCGCAAGTTTGTTAAGAATTATGGGAGAATATCAGCACCTCTAACAACACTATTGAAGAAAGATGCATTTTCATGGACTCCAGAAGCAACAAAGGCCTTCGAACATCTTAAAGGGGCAATGTGCCAAGCCGGTATGTCCTATGTCTCGGACGCGGACCGAGACCATCACCCTTGGAGAATTGTTCCTGTTGAGACAAGGGAAAGATGTCAACGTCCAGCTTGGCCATCCATTCTGATTTGGCAGACTGACTGAAGTGTACATCTTCCGCCTCAATGGTTGCACGAACCAATGCCGAAGCCACAAATTGATCTGATGGAAAATCCATGCCGGAGGACAGAAGCTATATGCAATAACCAAAAGTGGATCCTCCAGAGATACGCTGACCATCAAGTACCACCAGGATTTATATCAAAAGGGAAAAGGACCAAAAAAAATATGCCTTAGGAATTAGACCTGATACACCAGAAACATCCCTTTTGACAAAGATATAAATGCGGGCCAAAAATCATCAGAGAAAAGTATGGAAGTGGCTGCATGCATTAATCAGAGACAAGATATCCCAGCAATACCGCCAGCAGAAAATAGAAAACCAGAAAATTCAAAATTTTCCGGTGACAGGAAAGGATGAGCTCAAGCAGCTGACTCCTATTGGGAGACGATCTTCAGGAAGCCGCTTCTTGACATACAGTGCAGCAACAGAAAAATTCTATCATGCATCACCATGAACCAATGCTGATACGAAAATCAGAGCATGGTTTGGAGATGTATATAAATCTTCTGAAAATTCTTTTGGTTGCCCCTCACCAGCTTGCAGGATCAGATTCAGACATATAATTGTAAAAAAAAACCATAGTTAAAGTGTTATGGTAAAACTAGATCCAAAACCTCGAGCGAAACCGAGTGGAGAGCACCCTGGGTGAATCAGTAAAAGCTTCATATGCTATAAGGTTCAGAGCATATGTTCAAAGTGATGTGGGAGTATTTATCAGACCAGGGGAGACCCTATATAATACAAATTCTTAAACTGCTGCCCGAAGAGGGAAACAAAAAAGGAAGTTAGAGATGTAAGAGAGAAGGGAAAAGGCCAATTGTCAGAGAAAGAGAGGGAGGTGATGCCGGAAATAGGAGAGAAGCCAATCATCTCAGAGATATTTCTCCGCATCCAAGGGAGCACATGATAGGGTCCAGTGAAATACTGAAGGAGAACAATGGAAGGCAAGAGAGTTACCTATAGCTTGCAGACAGGTGCTCTCCAGCTCGGCAGCTCAGTAGTTCAATAGCTCTCCACCCCTGTTCATTATTCTATCTTCTGAGCCATAGGATTGTGTTCAACAACCAACAATCATTTCCATAAACAAGTTTCTGAAGGGTCATGCATTCATATCTCATTACAGATAATAAAATATTTAATGTTTTGGAATTCTATGAGTTTTTAGACTCGGCTTTTTCTAACAGTAGGGAAGAATCAAATTTTGAATTATGCAAACTTCTTCTAGAACACAAAATTGACGTAAAAAGAGATTGATTTCAACTTTATTTAAACTGATTTAAATAATTAATTTGATTTAAATTGATTTTCAATATTATTATGGTTTATATTTATTTCATATCAAGGTGATGTGTGATTTCATTTGTGTGTTAGTGGAGTTGACACATGTCTCATTTAAAATAAAAATAAATATTGTTTAAATACAAACTATGTATTTATTTGGTTAGTTTTTATTGAAAATATTATAAAACATTCATAATCTTAGTCTCATTGTGTGTTTAATGTATCATTAATTACAACTCACTTGTAGTAATAATATTTCACTCTCACTCAACCATAAATAAAATATTTAGACTTCATGTAAAATAACATCATTCTATATCAATTTTAACAAAAAGATAAAGTAATTAGAAGTAAAAATAAATCTTATATTTTCACTTTAGTATGAAAAAAAGATATATTTTTTAATATTTTTAAAAATATTTCGATACAAAAGCTAAATTATTTAAATATACACATTAATCAAATAAATTATTTAAATAATCATGTTAATTAATTTATCTTTAATATCATTCTATATATAATAATATATACATTTCAAATAACTATATAAATATTAAATTAAAAAATTCAAAATTAAATTATATATAATATGGGGTAAAACCTAGTTACTATATTTTAAATATATATTTTAGTGAGGGTCTGTGTATATAACTAATATAGATTAATTTCAATCACAGACCTAGCAACGGATGAATGCAAATCTTTATGATGCACCTCAAATAAATTATTTTATCAATGCTTGTTAGGTACATTGTAATTGAAATAAATTTATACTAATTTTATTAAAACCATATCAATTTCAATTTTTGCAATTATCTGGAAAAAAAATATCAAACAATTGTCCAAACTCCTCTCAGGCAGATTTTGAAATATTGCCACAAACCGCACGGTCTTGTCAAACTCCTCTCAGGCGGATTTTGAAATATTGCCAGAAACTGCACCGTCTTGTCGGCCATAATCCAGAGGTTCGGTTGGGGATACTAATCAATCTTATGGTGGGCAAATTCATGCATGGATGACACTTTCTGAATCAAACCATGTTTCTTACGACTCCTCATGCCGTGTTGGCATAGAATTAAACATGGTTATCTCATTTCTTGCTTATTGGGCACGCATCTTTTTCTTGTAAGTGGGATTTTTCCAAGTTGTACGGCGAACCTTCTCCCTTATACTTTTAAATAAATTAAGTGAAAATAGATGTATCGCATTAATCTAACAATTGTCCAAACTCCTCTCAGGCAGATTTTGAAATATTGCCAGAAACTGCACGCTCTTGTCGCCCATAATCCCCAGGTTCGGTTGGGGATAGTGATCAATCTTATGGTGGGCAAATTATATAGTCAATCATGCATGCATGACACCTTCTGAATCAAACCATGTTTATCATTAAACCTGTTTATCTCATTTCTTACTTATTGGGCACGCATCTTTTTCTTCTAAGTGGGATTTTTCCAAGTAGTACTGGGAACCTTCTCCCTTATACTTTTAAATAAATTAACTGAAAATAAATGTATCGAATTAATCTAATAATTTCCGTTAATATTATAAGATAAGTTATCGTTTAATAATATAAGTTTATTAAGTATATTGATTCAAGTAAAACCACCTTACTTGGTATAACTAATTTCTATTTCTTACGTGGTATAACTAATTTCTATCTCTAGTTGTATGATAGAGATTTTCACTACTACCAAATGCTTCTATATTTTGCGCCAATAACTTTTAAAATATTAATTTATAATTTAATTAATAATTAAAATATATATTATTGTAAATTAATTTTAATTTTAATAGCCACAATGATAAATGATATGATTAGAATATAATCTAAAAAAATTTAAAAATTAAAACTGTAAGATATATACGAAATTAATAATAAATAATATCTGTTATACTTCAAAAATTAAAATTAAAATTAAGATATATAACAATTGATAATAAAATATTTCTCTTATATTAAAAATAACAAATTTAAAATTATCTAAAAAATAATATCTTTATTTATATGAAAAATTATAATTTTTCAGCAATAATATAATATTAATAATAATTATCAAAACATTATCAACATCACAAATAATGATGATCATGATCATGATGGTTAACGTCCACCGAGACCAAACATTGGTCTATCGGACCTAAAGAAACAAACTATTTATTTTGATTTAAGATTTTATTCCTATGCTCAAAAAGCTTGGAGAGAAGCCTCCCAAGCTCACTATAGTTTTGACATTGTAAAAGGCTAGGAAGGTTAGTATTGTAACAAAGATTGTGAAACTGAGATCTAATACAGGGCACTCTAAGAGGAAGTGGTTTTCATCATCGATATTCCTATTCTCACATATATGGCAGATCCTTTCCATCCATGGCGTTTTAGGAATTGCCCAACGACCTTTTCACTATGGAGCTCATGAGAATTTGTTCTAATCTTTGCTATATTAATTTTCTTCTTTGAGCTAGTTAAAATAGAGAGATACTTTTGATCTTCTCGGGTGGGGTTGATGACCTTCTTATAATAACTTAATTTTCTTTTAGGCGCTAAATCTTTCTCACACCACAATTTTCTTTGAACTTAGAAGTAACAATATCTTTAATGTTATTTCTGTTTTGCAATGCATCATTCTCGTTGATCTCCCAATAGTTTAACCAGTCCCTTGTGTCTTTATGCCATCCCCGATTGAGCCTTAGGTGGTTTTGGCTGGAATTTAAAGCTAGCTTAGGAAGTCTATGATCGTCTATGTTATTGAGTTTGTGCTTGTACAACAAAAACCTAATCATAGCTAGGCTCTCAATAGTGGAAATACCTGCTTCTATAAGGAGAATAGGATAGGGTGTATTACTTTTAATTTTCAGGTTATAAGTTATAAAGTGCTTCTGGATTTGCTCAATCTTTCTCCATGATTCTCTTGAGATGCTGCAACCCCAAACCTCACAGACATATAAGATAACAGGAGTGACTAAAGTTTCAAAGAGGAACTTCTTTTTATCCCACATTAAGAGGTTTGTTGTTTTACAATTATTTTCAAGACCAAAATAAGCTTTCCACCCCCCATTAACCCTTTTCTCAATGCTATGGTTCTAGTTGAGCTTGTGATGAATATCAATTCCTAGGTACTTGTAAGAATACATTTCCTCCAAGTTATTATTGTCATACATAAAATTAGCGTAAGTGTCCTTCTTAGATTTGATAATCATAACTTTTCTTTTGTCAATGTTAATCGTCATACCCATAGTAGAGCAGAAATCCTTAAGAAGCATGAGTTACTTATCAAGATCATATGGGCACCTTGCCAAAAGAACAATATCATCAGCATAGAGAAGAAGGATGACGACTATCCCAGCTAAGATCGTGCCATCACATCCTGCTTCCTCTAAATAGCCTTCGAGCTTATCGATGTAAATGCCAAATAGGGTAGGGGACAGGGGGCAACCTTGTTTAACTCCGATGTTACACTTAATATCTTTCGACCACCCCTCATTGCTCTTTACCTTGGCAATTACATTCTCGTATAACCTTATAGCAGTAGCTCTCAACTCGAGAGGAACCTTTAGCTCTTCTAATCTATTCCAAAGGTTGTATCTAGGAACTGTATCGAAAGCCTTTCTAAAGTCCACAAAGCAACAAAATAAATTGGATTTATCATTATGACATTCCTCCGCAATGATCCTAAGCGTAACGAGGTGGTCTGTTGTTGAGTGATGCCTTCTGAAACTTGCTTGGCCTTTAGCCCGCTTACCTTCACTTTCAAGCCATATGCTTAACTTCTTTTCCAAAATACTACCATATAACTTGGCTAAGAGAGGGCTGATCATAATTGTTCAATAATTAGAGGGGTTATTTGTATCTCCACTTTTAAAAATAGGGATAATGAGGCTCTCAGTCCAAGGTTTAAGGAACCCTTGCTTGATTGCTTGATTGAAAAGCTTGTGGATGTGGGGGATGAGGACAGGACCTCCAATTTTTAAGATTTTCGCTTAGTAACCTTCAATGTCCTTAGCTTTCCCATCAGCGAGGCGATTAACCCCAAACTTAATGTCTTCTAAAGAGAAAACTTCTTTCGTTGTGAGCAGGGTTTCCAAATTATCCATGACATTTGGAGATTCATAAAGCTTTTTAAGATAGGAATTCCAATCATGAAGAGAAATTTTATTATTATCTTTAGTCTTCCTAGTCAAAATCTGCCTCCAAAATTTCTTAGGAGCTACCTTAGAGAGGTGTAAGAGATTCTCTTGTCTTTGACGGATGTACTGCCTCATTTTCCTTTTAGTTAGGGCTTTGTATATTTTTATCTTGTCCATTTTAAGAGATTCATCAACAACTTCCTTAATTGCTCTCCTCGCACTTTTACAATCTTTGTCATGCCATCGATTGGTTTTGTTATTTCTTTTATTGTTTGAAACTTCAATTGAGAACTTGTTAATATAATATGAGAGGGTTGTAGTAAAATTATGATAGAGGTCTTCTATGTTGTCTATACTAGATAAAGGAAGCAAATTAGTTTTTAACTCATTTAGAAAGAGATCAATTTTATTTCTATCGAATATTAAGTTCTTTTGGCTGTAAGTATTATTTTCTATGGGAACTCTATGCATGACAAAAAATTGAGGGTTATAAGTAAAGGCCTATGATCGGAGTCAGGCTCGTGGTCGTTTAAGATGTCAAAGTTTATCATTTCGTTGTATAAAGGAAGATCGAAAATAACGTAGTCTACCACGCTGCTACCAAGTCCATGGATGCAGGTCATCTTGCTGGAATTGGGCCACTTTTTTAGACCGTTGCAAATTATGAGATCCTGAGCACTACAGAGCTTGACTAGCTCTAACCCAAACAAATTTTCCCCTAGGTCTTCAGAGCTCCTTTTGTGCCTACTAGCTAGAGTAGGGTCTTCGTCTAACCGAAGAGGATTAGGGTTGGAATGATTGCTTAGAATAATAGCTTGGTTGTTTGAAGTTAGAGCATTAAAGTCACCTATTAAAAGGATATTACCATCATTCCTTAGGCTAGAAATATCATTCTCTAAACCATTGTAATGGTTAGTTTTATCTAGATTCTTCTTCTTATAGAAGTTAGAATTGATGGGGGGGAAATAACATATTGCTATGTAGGACTTTTTATTATTAATGTCTATGATCTCTATCCAACTATATTGGTTGTGAGGGTCGTTTTTATAAATCCTAGCATGGGGGGAGATGTTCTTCTTAATGTAACAAGATATTCCCCCAATGCCTCTACGGGAGGATCGCTTGTTCCAGGTAGACCATAGTGTATAGCCATCTATGTTAGGGACCTTAGATTCTTCGTGCTCCCAAGTTTCAACAAGCAAAATAATATCAACATCATTTGAAATCCAACTTAGCTTAGGGCCTTTGTTCCATGGGAAGCCCTCACAGTTCCAAGAAAGGATCCGGAGCATGTTTAATTGCTATTGATTACTATCTTTTTGGTTTCTATCTCGAACAAAGGCTTTTCTATTTCTGATTATTGCCCATTTTCCTTCCTTTCTAGCTTCTTTTACCTTTTGAACCTCCTTTCTTATTTCTGCTTGATCTTTTGGAATGAGATCTTCATTTATGAATATTCCGGTTCCTTTTAGACTTGAGGTTTTACTAAGTATGTCGTACTTATGATCAGTGGAGCTCACCTTTATGCAAATTAGTCTTCTTCTATTGTTGGTTAATTTCCCCAACCTTGTCGCTTCTGTGAGACACACTATTTCAATTTGTAATCTATTATGTAATTTTGTCTTGGCTAAGGCTAAAGTATCCTCATCTACTTCCTCTTTTAAACCAAATATTATAAGATTCAAGGCCCTTTTGTTACGTTCGTGGTCTAATTTTATTATTTTTTTCATTTCATCTTTAATTGGTTTGATATCTAACTTATCTACCACATTATTTAGGGTGAGGCGGCTATTAACGTTTTCTTCTAGTTCTTTAATCATGTATTTCATTTTAAGACTCTCTAAAGTATCAACATCTCTTTCCTCGGATGGATGGTTAGTATCTTGGTTTTGTTTTTCTATAACCCGCAATCTAGTCTCCATTGTCTCCATTTTATTCTCCAAAAGTTCCATTTTATTTTCTATTTGTTTTTGGATCGTGTCTTCAAGAGATGCAAATTTACTTTCGAGCATGGTTTCTAACTCTTTTTGTAGCTTGACTTCTCTTTCTTCTCTACGTTTTTCTAAAATCACTCTATCTATATATGGAATTGAAGAAAACAAAAAAGGAAAAACGAACACTCAAATATATGCAACGTTTCTGAATTTCATATTAATTTTATATTAATAAAATATTATCTCATAATAAAAATATTTATTTTTAATATGATTAAAAAATTGATTATAAATACTTGTAAATTTTTATTTAATATATTTAGAAATAATATAAATTTAAAATATAATTAAATATTAAATTTTTTAATATATTTATAAAATTAATTTACAATAATGGATGTATGCCTTAGGGCATTCAATGATGTAAAAGACTGAATAAAAAAATTCAATCATTTAAATTTGGTATTGGTTTAATTCAATAATTTAGATGTTTAAGTAACCATTTTCTCAATCAAAAATTAAATGTACAATTATTGTAAAATTCACACCACTCTTTATATACATAATTAGGAATTTTAATTTTAAAAATATTAATACAACATAACAAATAATCAAATTTTATAGTACTTTCAAATTATTACCGATCTAAATATTTGACACTTCTCAAATTTTTATTAATTCTGAATTAATACACATGCATTTAGTTAAAATCTAAATATTTCAAGCCTTTCAATTTTTATTAATTCAATTTACATGACTACAAATAGATGGGCTTTGTGCATTTCGATTTTTTTAGTAAAAGAAATTTAGGTTTTTGGGTAAGATTTAAAAATAAATAAATAAATTTAAATATATAAAAAGTGGTAAATTGAAATTATAAATTAAGAGTTTTGTAAAGTTTTTAATTATTTAAAATTTTAATTTTAATAATTGACATTACAGCATCTAATTTTATTTTTTCTTTAAAGTTATCACATTATATCTTAAAAATAGCTACAATTTCATCTATAATCTGTTACCATATTTTAATAATTTAAAAACATTATGGTAAATAAAAAACTATTTTTTTATTTATTCTATTTGATGGGAAAAGGTTATCAATTTTAAAGTACAATGTAACAGTAACTAACAAAGATTGTAGATCTGGAGAATCTCTTAGAATTCAATGAGCAACTATGTCAGCTAATTGACTTTATTGTTACTGTACAATCAAGATAAGAATAGCCGTTTTATAGTAATCAATTTTAACGTGTCCATGGACAATTCTACTTCACACATAAACGATGGCTGGATTTATTGGTCTTCAGAGGCCAATAGTATCAATGTAGGTCTTGCAATTGAATGCATTACAAAAATTACAGAAGCAGCGTTCCTTATTGAATGTAAATTGTTCCCTTCCCAACAACACGGACAATATGAGTGAATTTACACGAGCTGTGAAACCCCTTCCTTCAGAAATACTTGAGAGATGATTGCGTAAGACTTCTGAGTGAGATGAACTGAATCAAAGAATACATATTTTGAAGCATCAATACATGTAAACGGTGTCGCCTCGTTGCACAGATACCCAGATTCGATGGTACCAGTGCCACAGCAAGCTTTTCCCGTCACTTCAAACCCTGCAAATTAACACAGTCAAATTAAATGTGAACTTGAAATAGTGAACATTATATAAATATGGTGTATTGTGTTCGTTTGGGTTATTTTTAAATTTTGAGTCATCAATTTATTTTATTAATTAATATAATTTTAAAGGGTATATAGTTATTTCTGGAATGGCGCCAAAAAGACAAGAATCACACAATTAAAAATTAAGAAAATTATAAGTTTTATAGACCAATTTGGTCTTAATAGAAGTTAACCACCATCACCATCATACTAAATTTGATAAAAAAAAATATTGAAAAATAATTAATACAAATAACAAATATTTTAATTATTTATATAAGTATTTAAAAA
Source organism: Pinus taeda (assembly GCA_000404065.3). NCBI lineage: Eukaryota > Viridiplantae > Streptophyta > Pinopsida > Pinales > Pinaceae > Pinus > Pinus taeda. Next base: position 3,439 of record APFE030816959.1, on the reverse strand, counting down.
TTCAATTTTTTTCCCTTAATCTATATCAGTATTTATAGTATTTATTAATTACATAACAAAATTGCAACATAAGGAAAGAATATAGCTTCACTATACCTACCATATTTAGCTGGATCTTTTATGGCGTCTAAGACAATGTCGAAATATTTGAGAGAAACAATTTTGAGCCCAGGAAGCTTAGCTTTCAGTGCATCAATGGTCGATAGGAGTTTTTCATTAAATTCAGCTGCGGCCTCGTTCACTTTCTCTGCGCACTCTCCTCCTACTTTAATATGCAGAGATTTTTCAAAGGGTAGACAGCCTAAAGGAGGTAGGTTTATTACCCCAATCCTACGCAAATCCAAACTGTACAGATCCTGCAACAATAATTGAGATACGAAGATATTAAATATTTGTTGACAATTTCTTAGGTTAAATAAAGTTGAGTGAGAATATTCAAACCTCAATATATCCAGATAATGTGCGCAATAGAAAATCGACGTATTGGGAAACTGTAAAGTGCGATGGGCGAATTGGTTCCAGAAAATAATTTACAATGAAGTCGTTAGTGCCAATACTGATAAACGCCACTGCTGTATTCAACAGCATGGCAGCCTTCTCTATACCTCCAACCTGCGTGGCCACCCGAGTTCGATATTCCTTGAAATATTCGATTTCTTTCCACATTGGAATCACTGACTGCCAAATTCAGATCGTACAGTAATAATTAGCCAGTTTCGACATCTACTATCTCGTTTACTAAAATAATAGCAAATATAGTAATATCATATAATACGGAATATTTGAATGACAATTTCTGATATAATCTACTGGATTTAATAATTGATTCAGAAAATTTAGTTTGAATGTTTAGAAAATTAGTTCATTTAAATTGTTTGGATAATAGTTCCAAACACATCCCCAATTAATATTTTTATGTGACAAATCTAGAAAACAGATATATGAATGATTAACTTTACTCACGTAAACTTACATTAAGAAATCTTTTACAAATATACAAAACATGGACACCCAAATATTAGTGCAAACAATTTCATTTCATTTAATTTGATGATGAAGTTTTTATTGTGAGTGAGTGGATATAGAGGATAGGTGGTCATTATTTACTAGAGTGGCAGCGGTGAGATTGTCTAATCCGGTCCCCGCTGAGGAGAAACTGACGCCTGTGATCAAGTCTTGTTCTTGAAGGTTCGGATCAAGATATGCTGGCAGCAGCTCTTTGATGCCAAGCCCTGCAACTATATATTCATTTGAACACCAAAACAACGTATAATTTAGATATCTGTAACAATAAAAAATAATTAGACGTCTGCCCAATTAATTAGTAACATTTTGCTTACCCAAATAGTCTGGAAGAATTTTTCCATCGGAGAATCTCCCTGTGGGATTGCCTCCCACGAAATTTCTTCCATAGGGAGGGAAATTCCTCTTGATTTATGTGGGAATGTGGTTGTTGTTTCCGGGATCTCCATAAGAGTCTCCGAAAAACAAGACTGCTCCAACATTCTGTGCCTCAGCGTAAACCCCGAGCAAGAATGTCTGAAACGCAAATGCCCACAGCGACGATCGAAATGCGGACATGGCGATGGCGTTCAAACAAATAATTTAACGTAGTCATACAACTCTGTCAGGCACAGAGGCACTGGTGATGGTAGCCTGCAGGGGTGATGTTGATTATATAATGTGTGCCGCGTCAAATCGTGCGATGTGAGGCACCACACCAACCACATGCAACTTACAATGTGCTAGGCTGTATGCAATTTACAATTTACAGGCTGTATGCAATTTACAACTTACTATATAGGCTGTATGCAATTTACAACGTGGTAGAAAATCATTAGACTATGCACAGAGCTCTAAATGATGGCTACTTTTCTCCTATGACTAGATAAACAAGATCCACAAGCGGCGGTAGTCCCTGCCGATATGCAACAGTGAGCTATTCCGTGAGGTTTGGCTTTGCTTTTTAGTGAGTAGGTTAGCAGTCAATATTCATTTCTTAGCCAGCATCAGTGAGCTATTCCGTGAGGTTTGGCTTTGCTTTTTAGTGAGTAGGTTAGCAGTCAATATTCATTTCTTAGCCAGCATTATCCTGAATAACCCAAAAGCTAAATCTGCACATAAGTTTTGGTTTGTATTCGAGTCTAAAGAGACTATTTCTTTTTAATACATAATTGTTGGGGATTTTTCTTGTAAAATCCCAAAAACAAACAAACAAACTGAATATAGAGCAATGCTCTGTTTTCTTCTTAGGATCTTTGGCACAGGGAAGCCCCAAAAAAAAATTTATGAACAAAGCAGAGTTTGTCAACCAACATAAACTTGTATTAATTTATAAACTGCCTGATACAATTGTCTTCCTCTCTCTCAGAGGGATTCACCTAGAACTTTTTACCAAAAATAAAATTACTCTGCCTCTGTTACAAATGATTTTTACACTGCTGTGTAAAATCTACATTCACAATTACTGCTGTAAAAAGGGTTTTTACATTTACTGCTGTAGAATAAAAATTCTTACATTGATTTACTGATGTAAAAAGCAATTTTTCATATGCTGTTGTAATACCCAAAAAAAAATTTCATTATGCGTTCCCTGCATATTTCAAAATCTCCAGCCCACGAGCCATTACAAAATTAATTTCTCACGCTGATGCGTATTTCAAAATGTCTTCATTTGAAAATTGATCCTCACTCTGATTTGGCAACCCTGCTCTGGTTCCCCACTGCTGTGCATTAGATTTTCTCTCTGCTTCCCTGGTTTTCTATTCGCTGCCGCGAACCCAAAATTACTTCTCCACCCGTGTGCAATTATAATAAAAAGTCAACACTTTCACAAAACATATTACATACGATTAATACATGTCGTATGAAAAACTTTAAATGTTTTACCTAAAACTATGACATTTCATTAAATACATTAAATAAAACGTGCGGTAAAGTTTGATGAAGATCCTTGTTCGTTGACCATGATCGGACGCAATTCGCACATCAAACTCACACAAACCAATCGAGGTTTAGCTTCCGGGGAGTGGGTGGTTTTGTGTTCGTACACACGACGCATGGCAGCAAGTCGGGGTGTTAGGAGGCCCTCTAACAGAAACAACTTTTTGCGAAAAGCGGTGCGAAATGTACTGTGGTTTTCTGAAGGGGTTTTTCCGAAATAAATGCCGCGGGGCTGTTCCGCTGTTATGGCAGTTGAAATTATGATTTAAGCACTCCCCTTTAATTTCAACTGCTGGGCATTCAGTCATACCCAAACATTTTCTGAAAAACTCAAAGCTTTTCTGGTCCAGTGGCTTTGTCAGAATGTCTGCTACCTGTTCCTGAGTCCTGCAATGTTCTAAGGCAATTTCTCCATTGCTCACCAATTCCCTGATGTAATGAAACCTCGTGTCAATGTGTTTCATTCTCTTATGAAACACTGAATTCTTTGATAATG
>APFE030816956.1:0-15712 GCA_000404065.3 Pinus taeda | reverse complement strand
GAATTTATTTCTTTAGCTATTTATTTCGCCTGCTACAGTCTTAGTCAAATTTATCATTTATGCAACAGTCCCTTTAATCTCACTTTCTCTAATGACTAATTTTCCCTCATTCTCTATATATCTTGGTCAAACATTGTTCCCATCATCAGTTAATCTTCTTGTCCCTGAAGATGGGTGAAGTGTTCACTCAAAAAGTTGGGTTCATAAAACAAAATACACAGGTTACCAGAAGTTTTCAACAACTTTGACATTATTGTGAGCCCTTCAACAACAATATGACCAACTCCCTCTTAAGTTTTACTCACTGTGCACACTCTAATTCACCGACCCTTCAAAATAGCTCTAATACCATGCTTTTCCATGATACTATAATCTAGGTTAGGATCTTAGAATATCTGACACTAAGAATCCAAATACCACAACAAAATACTTTGCTTGAGAGAAATATAAATAGTAATAGAAAAACTAGTGCACAAAATACATAAATTTTTACAATTTTCAACAACCCAACTTCATTATATTAAAAAATTGTAATACAACTATCTATGTCTCCCACACCAGTGATAATGGCCCTCATACATCCATTTATACAATAATACAAACTAAGGATTTGTTCTCAATAATTATGACAACGAAACTACCTTGAACAAGATACATTAATCATCTAGTTGATGTAGTTGACTTCACAACTGCCTTGATCGTAACCTAAACACACATGCTAGTCATTTTGATCCCAATATATTGCACTACCTCTATTAATGGTCTTTCTCCTTTAGGTCACTTAACATGGCTCACAAATATGCCTTCTCACTAATTATTCGTCCATTAATGCATCAACACATATGGTCTTCTGTAGAGTTGTTCACAACTCCATTTGTGAACAACTCTAGACTACCCATTACTACTCCTCATCTCCTTTGGGACTTCTTCCCTTTATTGAATTTTTGTGCTGCTCTAATGAAGACAAACATTGGGCCAAAGGGCTACCACCTATCACTACGATGACATTCTCTTCAATGAACTTGGTTTGATCCAACTGCTCACTTAGTTGTCCTTTATCCTTCAAGACACCAACACTTGATCTCCAAATTCATGTCTCTCCTAACAACTCTCTTTGTCCTTCAAGAGGAATTTACTTAAGGGATCCTTTGGTAACTCCTTGTTGTCATCCAACAACCTTGAAATTCCCAACAACTATCTGTCCAAATTGGACTCTATCCACTAGCAAAACAACATCAACAAAAGGAGACACACATACCCTATTTCTATTCCCTTTATCCTTGGAAACTGTGCACTTTTTTTGAGCTCTGATAGACCTAGTTAGGGTACACATCAACACTAACTCACCACTATTAACCTCTACATTTACCCTCCAAAATAGACCTAAATTTCTCGCTCTTCCGTCCCGTGTATGCGACCTAGGTTGGGTTGCCTCCCAAGCCTCTCAACCTGCTCCAAAATAGAGATCCAAACCTGCTTTCACCTCAGAAAGGTCTGCGGCCTAGAAAAAAACTATAACACATCTAAGATGTGCTCTAAAAATGCCCATATATCACTTCAAATACTCGGCCTCGTACCTAGGGAACTCGACCCTCCAAACAATATATAAAATTCACCAAATATTTCTCCTTTTCACCTTTGATGGAGTCCTTAAATCCTGCGACACTTGAAAGATCTTCTGTGATGTGTTTTTAACTTTGGATGTTCTCTTCTAGCCTTAACATGACCTTTATTTATATGTCTTCCTTGGGCTTTAACAAATTGTCCTTCAGGGAACACTATAAGCCTAGTTGACTTGTTCTTTGTGCGACAAGCCCACTTGAAAGTGTTGGCATTATGATACAGGTGTTGTCCTTGATGGAAATTCACTCAGATGAAAGTTCATAGTGCAGCAGGTCAGCAACAAAGGATTACAGATTAGACTCCAAAGAATGAAGAAAGAGACTTATATGCTAGTTCACTCTGTCCAGGGCGAGTATACATGCGGTTTAATAGAACAAAAGTAGCGTATAATGTATACATGCACTTTAAAAGGAGGAAAAGTGTGTACATGTTGGAAAACCAAGTTTTGGTCCAAGGTATTTGATCCAAGGTATTTTGGTCCAAGGTATTTGGTCCGAGGTATTTGGTCCAAGGTATTGACCCTAGGTATTGGGTCCAAGGTATTGGTCCTAAGTGGTTTTTGTCCAAGGCATTGAGAAAGGCCTAAGAGTATATAAGGAGGAGAAGATCATTAGGCCAAGGTGTGCAAGCAATGAGATTCTAAGGAATACTTATATTTGAAGTATACTTTATGTTGTAGGGTTATGTTTGGGACTGGATTTGAAATATTCATGTGCACCTTGATTTCAATATTGGATCAGGAATCATGAGACTTGAAATGAATTATTCTTGAATGATATGATATTGGTTGAGACCAAATCTAATGTTTTTTTCCTGTTCTATTTGTTATCTATCATGATCTAGGTTTGTCTAAAGTCTGGAATTGCAACAAAGCTCTGACTCAAAATTTGCAGATCTGTATGCAGGTTCGTCTCAGCCAAAGAGTGTGTACACACAGGTTCAGTTCTTTCAAGTAGCGTATACACTCTAATGCATGATTTTTTAGGTTACAACTAGTTCTGAATGATTCTGGGTTCAACAACGTATTCTAGTGTCAGTTATCTAATTGTTTAGATTAACTAAATATTGGTTGATGCAGTTGAAGTTTTAAAAATATTGGTGGGTCCAGTGTGAAAATTTGATGAAACACGGCCTTTAGATTGTGGTGTTGTGATCTAGGAGTATCCAGTCTGAAAATTCATGAAACATGGACCCTGGTGGAAAAGTGGAGTTTTCTGTAGGCTAGCTCCTATGTACTAGTAAACATATTGGCTAGTACAAGAGCTAGGGGGTTATAACTCCCTTCCAGTAGAAGCTAGAAAATGAGAGAAGGTTGTAACCTTTTGCAGGTAGAAGCCTGCATACTGGTATGAGTCTGCACCATTACAAGATTGTAAACAAATTTTCTTTTATTAAAAAAAGACATATACGACAGCAGCAGGTGGTTTTTACCCACTTTGGGTTTCCACCTTAAATCTTGGTGTTCATGTGTGTTACTTATGTGTGATGCTTTATTCTTCTTTTATTGCACTATCTAATAAATCTCTGATACACTGGTTTAAGCTCAACACATGATAAATTGTCTAAATAACAAGTTCTCTTCATATACGCTGGTTTCTTTAAGCAAGGTCACATGTACACGCTTGTTCACTTCACTGATGTAGCGTATATAAATCTGTTTGGGAAATAAAATTATGATCTGATAATACTAATTCACACCCCTCTTAGTATTATTTCCAACAATTGGTATCAGAGAAGGTCCTTCAGAAGAAGCTTGATTTCTTGAATGGAGATCCATCAAAATGAATAATCGAGAAAGCAAGGGATCCATTAGACCACCAGTCTTTGATGGGAGAAACTTTGTTTATTGGAAAATAAGAACCACAACCTATCTACAGTCACTTGGAATAGATGTATGAGAAATTATGGAAGGAGGATATACATTCCAACAACAATTCCTACAGATGCGACAGGTAAAAAGCAATATGAAACCAATGCCAAAGCTTTCAATTCTTTATTGGGAAGTCTATCACAATCAGAATTTTTCAAAGTGATGCAGCTCAAATCAGCCTCTCAGGTAAAACGTGCTAAGCTTCAAACTCTCAGAATTCAGTATGAAACTCTTAAGATGCATAGTGATGCTAGTTATTTCTTACATATAGATGAGGTTGTCAATTGTATGAAGAATCCGGGTGAAGAAATTAAGGAAGTTACCTTAGTTGAGAAAGTCTTAAGATCCTTGTCTACTAAATTTGAATCCAAAGTGTTTCCCATAGAAGAAAAACAGGATCTACAGAATATCACTATGACGCAACTTCATGGAATCTTAACTGCCTTCGAGATGAGAAAAGGAGGATGATCAAATATGAGAGAAGCTACATTCAAAGCTTCAACAAAAGGAAAGGTAGAACACAATGAATCAAGACATATTTAAGAATAAGAAGATGAGGTAAACTTTAACAAGAAGCTTCAATGGGGTTCTGGAAGGTTTAGAGGTAAGTTACCCTTCAAATACTTTTCTTGTGGCAGAGTCAGTCATTATGCTTCCAGATGTCCTCATAAAGATAAATTTGAAAAAGGAAAGGAATATGCAAAAGGGAATAGAAAACAAGTTGTGAATAAAAGGAGTTACTATACTCATGAAGATACAGATGGTTTATCTAATAGTGATGAAGATAAAACTGGACATGATTGCAAACTTCTCATGGCTTATGATAGCAATGATTTATGGGATAGTTTAGAAGAGGATAGTGGTGGTTTATCTAATCGTGATGATTATAGACTTCTCATGGCTTATGACGATGATAATTTTTGGTATGCCTTATAAGAGGAAGACCTTCATGAAGAAATATCTAAATTAAAAATCTGTTTAGAAGAAAAGAATATGATTATAGATACCTTGACATACCAACTTTCTGAAAAGGAAAAACACAATGAAAAACTAGAATGTCAAATTGTGGGTCTAAGAAAGGATCTTGAGAAAATGAAATCTCTCAATATTAGATTTGTTAAAGGATCAAAAACTTTAAATGAAATTATCAAAGTTCAGCATTCTCCTCTGATAAATATAGGTCTTGGATACTGAAGAAGCATCTCAATCACAGAAGCTGTCAACCTCCACCAAAAGCTCTCTTGATGCAGCAAAGACTAGTGAAAAGTATGGCAATTGCCAACAAAGGCATAAATCAGATCACTAGGTAAATCATACTCAATTTTCTACAAAGATGAATATCAATAGAAACTACAATCACCAGGTCAATAGATTTGGTAGTAGCAGGAACTTCTTTAATGGGCAATGTTTTTCATGTCATAATTTTGGACACAAAGTTGCTTAATGTGTTGCTTACAAAACCATCACGACTAGAGAAGCACTAAATCAAAGGAATGTAATAGGGATCAAGAAAAGTTCCTATAATAACTTTTCTCCTCTTGAAAATGAAATATAATGCTCAATCTATAACAACTTTGATCATGAATAATTTGAATGTACGAGCAAATTTTGGCAAACATCTCAAAAGGAGCAACCTCTATTAAATCCAAAGATATGGAGAAGGAAATAATCTCAAATAGAAAGATGTGGTATAGCCTTGTATGCAGAAGGACAAGAAAATCAATGGTACATCGACAATGGATGCTCAAAACACATGACAGGTGACAAAGAAAAACTTCACTCATATAATGCCTTAGAAAAGGAAAAGAATGTCTCCTTTGGAAATGACACTCCTGCTATCATAAAAGATAAAGGCTATGTTTTCTTGAAAGAAAAGGTAATCTGGAAATTTTATGTATGTAAATAGTTTAAAGCATAACATGTTGAGTTTCAGTCAAATGTGTGATCAAGGAAATGAAGTGGCGTTTCGATCAAACATATGTGTTGTCTATGAGCTTGATATAAGAGAGACCATGATCAAAGGTACAAGAACAAAAAACAACGTATACATACTCAAGGGAGGACAACAATAGTGCTATCTAAGCAAAAATGATGAAAAATGGTTGTGGCATAGAAGATTGGGATATCTAAGCTTTTCTGAAATAAGAAAAGCATGCATACTCAAGGCTATTCATGATCTTCCAGATATCAGCATCCCAGAAAATAAAATATGAAAACCATATCAAATTGGCAAGCAAACTAGAGTTCACTTCATGGAAAAATAAGGGTCATCTAGTAAGCCTCTTGAACTTGTCCATATTGATCTATGTGAACCATCAAGGAAAAAGTCACCTCGTGGAGAAGAATACTTTATTTTTTTCATTGATGATTTTTCCAGAATGTGTTGGATAGGTATTCTAAATCATAAATATGAAGCATTTGAAAAGTTCCAAGCCTTCAAAGTTTTGGTTGAAAATGAATCAGATCGAAAAATCAAATGCTTCAGATCTGATCAAGGAGGGGAATTTAAATCGGATGAATTCTTTTACTTTTGTGAACAACATGGAATAAAAAGGCAATTCTCCACTGCAAGGACTCCTCAGCAAAATGGTGTGGTATAAAGAATGAACATAATAGTTCAACAAATGGCTCGAGCTATGCTAGATGAATGAGGAACTCTTGCAACCTTCTAGAGTGAAGTAGCATTCGCTGCCGTAACTATTCTCAACAAAGAAAATGTTCGAGTAAATAGCACTCAAACTCCACATGGACTTTGGTATGGTAAGAATCCTACTTTACACAAAAATATCGTCACCTTGATTATTTGCAGTCGGTGTAGGTCTATCACCACCTGTACCAACTTCCTAAGCAAGTCTCAAACCTCAGCTCTTCAAAACAAGCTTTAAAAATGAGAGAAAGACATCAAAAAACAATGTAACTCTGGTTCCGCACTTTATCTCACTTTTTCCTGCGGGCCCGCACCTTCTGTTCAGAATATCTACGTACTTATACGCTCTGTATGTAAAGGGGAGGGTGCGTACCCTTGTAAAAGTCAAAAGGCGCAATCTTTATCTTAAAAAACTCATCTTTGGTTAATTCTAGAGTTTTCTAGAAGCATTTGTTACGTGGATTGTTCGCTCCAAGTGGTTCATGCATCCCATGAGAGGAGGAACTAATCCCTTGTTGAGAGGAGCTATCCCTTTGAAGGAGGACTCTATCCCTTTGAAGGAGGATCTGGTAACGGATCTCCATTGCACTATAAATTGAGGCATTGGGTCAGTGGCCAAAGAGGTTAGAAGCTGAACTTTTGAGGGTAAATGCTAGTGAAATCAAAACTTCCTATTTGAGCTTAAGAGGAGAGATCACATACCTTTTTGGCTTCATTAGGGAGTGAGTGTAGCTTGTCAAAATAGAGGAGACTTCTTGTTGGACCCTGGGAGGAGCTTGTACAGCGTCAAGGCAAAGGTTGTAAGGTTCTTCTCCTTTTGAATCAATACAATGAAGCTCATTTTTCTCAACAAGTATCTCATGTTATTTGTTTCATGGACTCCTTGACTTTCATGTTAAATATGTTTTATAATATTGGATATTCAGGTGCTATTTGATCGTTTGCCTTGTTTGTGCTTGCAGGTTTGCGACAAAGGAACGTACTTGGATCAAAGAAGCGAAGGCATCGCCAAACTTGTGTTGGACATGAGGTAGGCCTTAAACACATTTGTTTTCCATTATTTATAAAGTGCATTTAGAGAAAGATAGTGTCTGGTTGGTTTGTTTGTCATTAGGTCTTCATTAGATTCTAGGAAGGTCTCTCTTGTCCACAATATCGACTCATTCCGTGTGACAGTCTAGGTTGAGAACCTCAACATATCGAAGGGGATACACCAACAAAAAGAAAGCAAACAAGAAGTCATAATGCTTAAACTACTAAAGTGGGGTGAAGAGATAGTACCCGTAGGTCCTACATTTTAGGATGTTCCTATAGGGTCCAAACCATTTGCTTCCTCCAATGCTTCAAAACCTGCAACTCATTCTATAAAATCATATATACTAGCAGTAGTTCAAAGCATGTTCAAGATATGAACGTTAGTTCATATAAGCATATAGGTATAAAACATGAGATCATTCATAATTAGATCATAACATGAGTTAAATCAATAATGTCATCACATTAAGAACAAGACAAAGCTTCTTTATTGATGTCTGCAAAGAATGTGGAAGAATACAACTTGATTCAACCATGGCTCCAAGTGAAACCTTTCTCCAGATCTGTCCATCCCAAGCCTCAACAATCCTCTTTCAAATGCATACACATAGATGCCATATAAAGGAGATTGACACCTCTATGAGGAAATAAGGTGAGGGTGAAAGAGGCATGGGGATAAATCATACTTGATCAGGGACCAATTGGATATAATATCAATATCCACTCTTTCTCTCCCCCATTAGGAATTCCCATGAGGTGTATTTATATCACCCCAAAACAGTTGTTTTAGTTGGGATACAGTTAGGCCATGGGCTCTTGTAGGTGGGCTTCCATTGTAGCCCGTAAACCACAACCAAAAGATGGGGGATTTCATATTTTTTAATATTTCAAATTATATACTCGAGTTGGGTATAGGTGAACGCATGTGTACACGGGTTGGGTATAGATGAACTTGCATATGGAATTTAAAATAATGTTTTTTAGTAAAAGATCCAAGTCCGAAGGGAAGGGTTTCCCAAGGCCATGACTTGGAGAATAAAATCTACCATAGTGGTAAATGGTGCTATAACACCACTGCATCGTACTCTTTCATATTGTTTTCCCTTTAGTTATATTCCTTTCTTCCAAAGGGACTCAAAGCCTCTAAATTGGTGAATTTTGGAATCTCAATCCTTTGATTTTCATTTTTCCGAGATCTTTCCACAGAATTTTAGATTTTCTAGCTTATTGGACTCTTGGGTTTGTATTATATCATAATAATTTAAAACTAATTCTGATATTTACCTCTCTGAGATCCACATTTCCTTTTCCTTCACTATCACATCCATTACACTTAGCAAAGGAAATGGACTCTATTTCACTGTCTTCACTGGAATCTTGTGGTCTCAGAGTTTTGTAGGTTGATTTTGGCTTCAAAAAATATTTTCAAGATCTTTGAGTCCTGATTTAGTCTCATCTTTATTAAATCTCGGACACCTTTCCTTGGAAGATTATCTCATTATCAAAATGAAAGTCATTGGAACTACTTTATAAACTCTTACGAAACTTTTACCTCCAATGCATAAATGTCTGATATACTAGAAAGGAAAATTTCCCACAATATACATTTAATAAGCATTCATTATCATGCATGATCAATATCGTAAGTTTTGTTTGTAAAAGCTACACAAAAAAAATTGTTCCAAGATCTTGCTTCACTTTAATATTCTAAATATTGGTACTTCTTGTATCGAAGGTGAAATTTAATTAAACTTCCAAAAACAAATGTGATCGGAAGATTTATGAAGCAAAGTATTTATTTATCAAAGTCTTTTTCATTAAGATTTTTAGAAAACCCTAGCTCTTACCTTTCACTTTGATTCTCTCATAAACTCGTAACTTCAGAATATCAGGTTAAGAATCTTCGTAGGTATTTAATCTTATGATATTTCACTATGCTCACATGAAGTCTTTCTTGATTATGCTTACCTTCATGTTATCATGGTGGTTAAAATCTTGGATATAGTTTAATCATGATTTCAGCAAATCCAAGTATTCATTCACCGGGATGACTTTGTGACTATAGGGATATACATTATTCATGGTGTATGCACATGGGCCTCTCTTACTCTTTTTGGAAATCTTCCTGGCTAATGAGAAATGTCATCAACTATGGTTCGTTTATGTTTTTGCCTTTGACTCATTACTGGATGCACATTTTATTATCTCAATCGTCGTTTGATGAGCATCTTTATTTTCTTTTCAAGGAACTCTTGAGCAACCAATATGGTAATGCAACAATTGATAAAGAATTTGGAATAGGAAAATATTATTGATAATGGTTAAATCATGTTTGAATTCTCTTTTATTTGAATTTTTGACATATCGCTCCATACTTATCATATAAATATTCAAGTCCTCTTCATATACATAGTTGCTACAATATTTAGGATTTTGAATCAATTTCAATATTTTAAGGCTTATATAAATTCGGGATGGAAAAAGCAAACAGAACAATCATCACTGCAATTCATGAAGAAGAATATCTTCATTATTATTTCTTATGGATTTGGTTAACTTATGATTCTGTGAACATGAAACTTTTTTTTCTTTTAGTTGACTACTTGCTTTAATTTAGATTTAATAAATGATGATTTTGGGTCGATAAGATTTCAGAAAATTCAACTTCTTCATGCTTTTAATTCTAATCAAAAGAATAATTTATCTTTTGTTGGAGAAAATGATATCTCCTAGGTAAGACTAAATGAAATTCTCCAATAGTAAGCTTCATATGCTCACTTTCATTCATTTTTATTTCTTTACTTTTGGTTTTAGTTTTGTTTTTAATTTTTGTTGATATAAAAATTTGTTTTGTGAGACTTTGTTCTAACACCCCCTCCTCCAAGGTCCACCCAAGCAACGAGTCAACAGAGGTAAACATGCGATGAGAAAGGCTACTATAAGGGATTCAACTTCCTTGGTGACCTTAAGGAAATGGAATCCATTGAATATATCAAAATAACCCATCCACATCAACAACAACACCCTTAGAAGACATGTCAGCCACTCATACATCCTGTCCCTGAGCCCCATTGATGATTTAAGACTTTTAACCCATGGTCACTCTCATGTTATAGGTGTAATAGTGTCCAATAACAAAAAATATTTCTCATAGGTCTATATGATAGCGATTATGGACTTTTCTCAGTAGACCTGTGCTAGTGACCCCAAGATTTGAGCCACTTTTCTAACCCAAATCTCAGTCTCTACCCAGAACATGATACAACCTTCAGATTCAAAAGACATGATAAAAATGTTGATAAATAAAAAATCAACCTTAGAACTAGGCATGAGCATCCCCAAATGGGACTAAGATTATGTCAAACACTTGGCATCAATGAAACCAACAAGTCTAGGATACAAGGTAGAGCATAAATGACTGAAACAACTTATGAAACATAACCAGAAGGATCACCTCCTTCTCCTTTGAACTATTATAGCATCAATTAGGTCTTGCATCCATCCATTTAGCAAATATAGGTAAATACATGACATGAACCAGCCATTTAACCATGCTTATAACCAACATAAAAAGATATTTATTATATATAATTAATATATATAATATATATATATATATATAATATATATATATATATTATATATATATATATAAATATTATATATAATATATATATATATATATATATAATATATATATATATATATATATATATATAATATGAGAATGATACCCATTAAATCCACATATAAATCATTTCAAAAGTAAAAGAACATAACTTTTATTAATCATAGGCAAATTTGGCCAGGTTCGGGACTTCCACATACCACCCAACCATAAACATGGTTGAACCAAATATCTCTTTTAGCCATTCAAGCTCATGCCATATTCCAAGCATGAATGTGGGATCTCATAGAAAAACCAATCCAAGAAAAACGAAGGGAATCCAGAGGTTAAACCACCTACACCCTCACCAAACCACGATCACACCAAAACTAGTGCTCCGGTCACAACCAAACTAAACTTGGAATGCCATCTGGAATCCATCACTATCCTTGAGGAACTTTTCATCTCCTTGTCTCTCAAGCTTTACCACAATCCAATCCTAGATCATTAGACTCTAAATCAAGAATAGCCCCTCAAGATTTACTACAATCCAAACCCAGATCACTAGGCCCTAAACCGAGACTTCTCCCTTGGTATTTACCATGTATCCCACCAAAATCAGTCAAGGATTCCTATGCCTTTGAGAATGAACCTTGAGACCACCTCCATCCCAAATTTTGAAATACATCCTCAAAAGAAATGCTCAAAAACCAAAATAAACATCCTAACACCATGGAATCTAGAAAAAGGTAGGGCTACTTTGAAAACCATTTTCATAACCCAGTAAAACCATGCCACTGAAAGTAAGAGAACCATACACCAACATGAAAATCCATGCATGTCCAAACTAGCTAGGGAATCACACATGAAAAAGGTTATCTGCAAGTATTCCTGTTAAATCTTCTTGATCCTACTCTTCTTCCTTGATCCTTTCTTTCCTTTCCTTGATCCAAAGCTAGAGTGCTCCAAGAAAACTCTAAGTGACAAAGAGTGAGAGAGAGAGACAATAATGAGAGAGATCCAAACTTGAACTGACAAAAGGTTACCAAATGATCCTCAGAAGCCTTTCTATTAATGAGGCCTCTATTTTCTTCATTTTCCATTATTTTCCTTCAATTTCCTCCTCACGTGAAACCTGTTACCTTTTACCTTCCTTTTCTCCTATTTTCATAAATAAATGTGCTGAAAATTCCTTTTTCCCTTTTAATGCCTGTTCCTTAGCCTTTGCCAATTTTCCTTAGCCAAAACACACATTCAGTGATGCCCACTAGGATATATTTGCCCAACATTCATCTAGGAGTAAGTGTCCCTTAACTATGGTCTTATTTTTCCTTTATTAACTTTATTACATGGAATTTTCACCAGGATAGTTACAGAACCCTCCCCCTTGGGGAACACTATCCTCGGTGTTAAGCCACACCAAGGCCTCAAAAAAACCATTGAAAAGCAAACATACTGCCCATGGAGCTTTATAACTTAACTCGATGTAGTATTTACAATGAAATACTTGCTCAAAAGAAAAACATTATGACAACATGACCATATAACAACCATAATAAAATGACACCCATACCATTTATTGGAGCTTTATAACTTAACTCGATGTAGTATTTACAATGAAATACTTGCTCAAAAGAAAAACATTATGACAACATGATCATATAACAACCATAATAAAATGACACCCATACCACTTATTGGAGCTTTATAACTTAGCTCATGGTGGTATTTACATCCATATACACATACATGCATATACCATAACATCAAAAAAACATATGTCAAACATATACCAACATCAAAACAAAATTGCTTTGCCTCAATCATCAAGCAGTGAAGGATACAGGGCCCACATCTGATCCACCATCTCCCATGTAGCTTCTTCAGGCCTAAAGTGCTTCCACTACACTTTAACTTGCTCTATGGCTTTGTTCCTAAGCATGAGATGTTTCCACTGCAATATGCACTGAGGATCTAGCTGAAACTCTCCTTCTTGCTCCACCTACAATACAGACCAATCAATAACATGATCAACATCATTTATATACTTCTTAAGCAATGAAATATGGAAAACATCATGGAATTTCACTATTGGAGGTAGTGAAAATTGATATGCCATAGGTCCAATCTTCCCAAGGATCTCAAAATTCCTGCAATATTGTGGTACTAACTTGTCACATGAACCAATCCTCAAAGATCTTTTCTTCAGCTTGATGCACAAATACACATGCTCCCTAACCTGAAACTCCTTGAACACCCTATGTTGATTCATATAACTTTTATGTCTATCCTATTTTTCCTTTAGATTCTTCTTTATAACATGCATTTCCTACTCCATGTCTACCAATGTGTCGGATCCAATAAGTACCCTGTTCATTAGATCGCTCTAACTGATGGGAGTGTCATAAGTCCATACATACAATGCCTTAAAAGGACTCATCCTCAATGGCTCCTGCTAACCATTGTTGTATGTGAACTCAACCAATGGAAGATTCTCCTCCCATTTCTTTTCTTGGTGCATCATGTACATCCTCAACATATCCTTTAGGATCTTGTTGACCCTCTCTGTCTGCCCATCTTTCTGCAGATGATAAGTTGTACTAAAGGCCAAATCTATGCCCAAGCTTGCAAATAGCTCCTTCCAAAACTTGGAAGTGAACTTTGCATACTTGTCTGACATAAACTTCTTCGAAATACCATGTAGTCTCACTATCTCTCTGATGAACACCTATGCTACCTCATTGGCTGGATATGTAGTCTTTACTAGAATGAAGTGAGCTACCTTGCTCAACCTATCAACCATGACCATAATAGAGTCATGCTGCCTCACTGTTCTTGCAAGACCTATGACGAAATCCATGGAAATGACCTCCCATTTCCATTATGGAATTTCTATAGGTTGTATTAAACCACTTATATGCTTGCATTCCACCTTTACCTGCTGACAATCTAGGCATATAGCCATGAACTCTGCCACTTCCTTCTTCAGATTTAGCCAATAGTAGAACTTATTCAACATCGTCAATGTCTTATGATATCTTGGATGACCTGAGTAAGGATTGACGTGAAACTCTTACAAGATAAAATTCTTGAGCACACTACAATTCGACACATAGATCTTGTCTCTAAATCTCACCAAACCATCTGCCATGAGACGATAGTTTGCATCCTAATCACCTATACCTGTACCTACACTTGTACTTGTAACTATGCATGTGCTATGTTGTAGCCTATGCATGATATCCATGTATTTTTCATCCCATTGTCCTGCCTGCAAGATCCTATCCTGTAACTATCCCATAATAGCTCATATCTATTATATGATTTACCTGTACCTTCCTGCTAAGAGCATACACAACCTAGTTTTCCTTCCCTTTGATATATCTGATCTCAAATTCAAACTCACTAAGGGTAGCCAACCATCTAGCGTGTCTACCATTTAGATTCAACTGATCAAATAAATACCTCAACCCACTATGATCGCTCATAAATTTGAACCTCCTACCAAGGAGATAGTGTCTCCACATAGTTAATGCATGTATAAGCGTTGCTAGCTCAAGATCGTGCGTTGGATAGCTCTGCTTGTTCTCATTCAATTTTTGTGACTCAAAGCACACTACCTGCCCTTATTTCATGAGAACTCCACTAAGGCCTCTCTTGCAAGCATCTGTACACACTACAAACTCCTTACCCGGATCCACAATATTTAGCACTAGTGCATGTGTCAACAACTTCTTAAACTGCTCAAAACTAGCGTCACATTCTTTTGGCCATTCGAACTTCTTACCTTTCCATTGCAATGATGTGATAAGATATGCAATGCGTGACAAGTTCATGCTGAAACTCCCGTATTAACCTGCCAATCACATAAGTGATTCCTATAGGGATTAATGCATGGGTGGCTATGGCTGGAATACCCTCAAGGATCTTCCCAGGATCCAAGGCAGACATATTAGATTAACTGCAACTTGCACAAAGAAGAATATACATATCCATATTAATGCATGATATTCAAAGCAGGAGGGAAGAGATTGCCTCATATCTTGATGTAGTTTTGTTGGAGAACCCAATGTAGCAAATCGAAAGACCTCTTTGGTAGCCCCTAGATCAATACTTGCATATAAACAAGAAAAGAAGTAATACTGCAACATATAAACTCTAATAATCAAGACATTAATACATAAATATATAAAATAACATGTATCTATGCTACTCATAAACTATGGTATTGCACCAACATGTAACTGAACACAATATAAATACCATAGAGTAGACAACACAACTAGAGGTATGTATTATTAATAGGAAAGGATGATTACAACCATCAGGTGAATCAAGCTTCCCTTAATCCTCCAACTCATTTTTCTCTCTCTCTTCTTAACCTCTTGGTAAACAACTATATCTCGTACAAAGTTTCGATAATTAGTTGTCAATCATTCGACCTTTCGACCTCTTTCACAATGGCTGAAGCATACAATATATAGACGGTGAGAGGCTTATCCTTGCCAACTCTCTTATGAGTTCCCTTTGGCAAAAGCTAGGATGTTTCTTTGCCTTATTTCTCTTTCCCCTCCTGTTAGACTCCCTTGGAAATGGAAATATCCTTAGATAGGTCGAAGGTAGATGTTTCCTACTTTTCAGGCTGACGTTTAAGTAAAACGTGGTATATTAGTTAGTCAACCCACTAATTTGACCTCCGGAATCATACAAAACTTGACTATTGTTCTCCCTTAGGCAACACAGTGACTTACCCTAGGGACTAACGCACCTAGCTCATGCATGGGGAGTGTTATAACTCTTCCTGCTAGCTCCTGGGAGTGTTACCTTGGAAAATAGGCATGTGAACATGGTCTTGTCTTTAGGCAAATTGTCTTTCTCTCTAATTTGATGAGGAGGTCATTTTCCTATATAAAATATGCCCCCTAAAGTA
>APFE030816948.1:1552-47671 GCA_000404065.3 Pinus taeda | reverse complement strand
GGATAGATCGGGATCAAATGGTTTGAAATGAACTATCTCTATATATTTGATTATGCTTATTCTAGATCTGTATACTAACGCTTGTAATGATCTGATCTAGGTATAACTTAAGTTTGAAATCGTTGCAAGTCATGTTTGAATATTTATAGATCTGTACGCAGGTTGGCTTTGGTGGTGTATGTATGCAGGTTTGGTTCATTGTAGTAGCGTATACAATTTGAGCTATGATATTTGAAGTCACAGGTGGTTCTGGTTGTTGATGGGTTCTGATGATAGTTTAAAGGTGTCAGTATTCTGCATATCCTGTTTGGTTGATTGTGTTTAGCTTCAGTATTGATGGATGAGAACTAATATTGGATCAGGATCATATTGACTCATATTTATGTGATCTGATGGACTAGATCTGGGTGCTAACACATATATTATCCTTGTATATGTATTGATCTGGTGTTTAGGTGATTCAGAAGATTGATTGATTATGTGCTTCAATGATATTAATGGGTCCAGTATGAAAATTGGATGAAACGTGGCCTTTCAGATTATGTGTTGTGCTTCAGGATTATCCAGTCTGAAAATGTATGAAACGTGGTACCTGGAGGAGAGAATATTGTAGGCCGGCGCCTACGTACTAGTATCTTAGCTAGTACAAGAACTATGGGGGTTGTAGCTCTCTACAGGTAGAAGCCTGCGTACTGGTATAAGACTGCACTAGTACAAAAATATTGTAAAAGGATTTTCTTATTAAGAAGAAGATTGAGGTGACTTGCAGCAGGTGGTTTTCTCCCACATTGGGTTTCCACCTTATATCATGGTGTTCATGTGTGTGGCTTATGTGTGATGACCTATTCTATTTTACTGCACCTATTTACTATTAATATGGTTGATAATGTTCTAATGCACTCATTAAGGATATACTAACTGAATCATAAGAAGTTGTGGAAGTAGCATATATGAATCTGAATATGGAAATGAAAAAGTTTTATTGATTAGATAATACTGATTCACCCCCCCCTCTTAGTATTATTTCCAACATTATCTTTGAGAAGAAATGTGGCATCTACATGCCTTTGAATTGTGTTACAATGAGGCTCAAAGGCCTATTTATTATTGAGAAACAATGGAAAACCCTAAACATCCAAACATCTAACCCTAGGAGATGAAGAGCCAAACTATGGGCCCCGTTTGGGTAAATTGGTACATCAACTTCTTGGGGTCGTAACTTTGTCATACGATCTTTGTTTGATGCGGCAATACCTCGTTAGAAGATATATCTGAGGACTACATCTTTCAAGTAGGCGACATCAGTGTTTCGCATGTGATGGCCCCAATTTTCCCAAAAAACGTCGTTTAGGGCCTCAAAACGACTTTGAAAGTTTAGGACCCAAAAAGTTGCCAAAAATAGTAAATTGTGCTACAAATAATGAAACTAAAAAATTGAAAGAAACAATCGTGGGTGTCCAAGTGGAATAGGCGGGTGGCCATCAATATCCACCTGGATCAATATTTCTGAAAGATAGAACTCCAAAGCACATTATTGATAGGATCTTAAAGCTATTCTCAGAGAGATATGATAATGAGTTTAGGGAAAGACAAAAACAACCAAGTATATCATAGTGTAAAATTAACTTTAATACCATAGGAATGACCCTGCTACTAATAGGTGTTTATAGCCTTGACATGGATGCCTTTTAACCCAATGAAATACATGTGTCACATTTATTAGATATAGATCTAGAGTCATTTAAAAGAATTTACATTGATTTAGAAATTAACTGAAGGCCATTATCCTCGCATGGTAACAAGCTAACAACAGTGTCATTCATGAGAGGTAACAAGAATGAACAAGCCAACTCGTGATGAGACCTCTTGTCTTACAACTTTTAAACTGAAAGTCATTACCTTGGCTAGGTGACCAGTAGTGGTAATGGTATTCTCGTTAAGACCCATGATCATGGTGGTTCAACTCGTAATGATACCTCCTATCCCTCAATTAATCCTTTTTAGAATAAATGATTATGATTAACCTTATATAGGTTACTTAATAGGTGGGGAGGCAAATCTTATCCTTAAGAGCACGGGATGACATGAAAAGTTTTAGTGACTCATCTTTACTAGTTGGTCCTTCTACCCTAAAGACTCATTTTAAAGAAGGCATCTCAGATAATGACCAAACGATTCTTCAAGTTAATCATGCTATGTTTCTCATTAGAGAAAAGTATCGTTTTATAAGAGTGATCCACCATAGGAGGATTTTCATCAATACCTTTGAAGAGAAACTTGAAAATGTTTCTTGGACAACAATTTATTAGAATGAATAGGCCAGAATTAGGTTTTTAATCTTATGAATGGAAAGTATTAAACATAACAAAAAATATACCCCTAACTAACCCAATGAATAATCTCATCCAATAATCAAAGTCACTTTATAAAACATGAAACATTAAGAGTGAATTTCTTTTGACAAGTCTTACACAAAGATGATAGAAATTTGAATAGTTGTGCCTTAGGAATTGTAGTTTCAAGCATGTTGTTGTGACAATTTTATTTTAGATGACATTTTTATTCATTTTTCCTATACTACCCTACCCTAATTTAAAGAGAGGAAGATCTCCTTCAAGTGTAGGAGTACTTCTAGTGTAGCCATGTACGTAACATAATCTTAAATATACTCACACTCAATTTTAAAGAATAAACTTCAACACATACCAGAGGATGAGAAACTAGCTGCTTTATTGGATATGGTATCAAGAGTAGTTAGATAATGAGGGAATAAGGTGTGCTAACAATTGTTTGAAATTGGGCTTCAATGGGATCCACATATTTATGATTTTTTAACTCATACAAATCTTCCACATCTTGATAAACACTCTCTTGGAGGCATAAGGGATCAGGTGAAAGACTAAATAAAAACCCCTCAAGTTCGGGCTCAAATATTTTCTTTTTAGATTGACATGAATGGTGAAGGGAAATTCTAGGGTTTTGAGCTTCAATAATAGTTTTAGAATAGGTTCCAATCAATGATTTCTCCTCTAATGGTCTTTGAATTAGATCTTCTTGGGGTGAATGCTTTGTAGTGATAAGAGATGTTTCCAAACTCACCCCTTCCCCCAACCTCAAATATATATCATTTTGTTCAATAGGGGAATCAATAGGAAGAATGGGTGTTGCAAATTGCTCTGCAACCTCCCGTTTGGATTAGGGTTTGGGATATGGTTTGGGCTAGGGTTTTGGTTAAGTCTTGGATTAGGATTTGGATTTAGATTAGGATTTGGGTTAGGGTTTGGACTAGGGTTAGGTCTAGGGTTTGAATTAGGTTTAGGGTATGGATTAGGGATAGGTATAGGGTTTGAATTAAGATATGGACTAGGGTTTGGATGAGTGCTAGGGTATGGAATAGGATAAGGGATATATGTAGCTAGGACCATGAAGTGTGATAACTCGATGATGCATTGAGTAGATATTGTGGCTAATGTTGTTGTTCAAATAATTGATTTTGCATAAAAGGCCACCCTAGGGAAGAGGCTCCAAACCATTCTTGAGGCCATGAGGATATCTAACTCAAAGAAGAGGGCCAAGGAGAGGGCAATTGTGGCCATGAAGTAGGGTATTCAATTGGAGGAGGATTAATTTTTTTCCATGGAACAATAGTATTATAAATCTATTTAGGAACCTTCTCAGGATAATAACATTAGTCAAAGTATTAAATGATGATTGGTTTTGAGTTATACCTAGTGATCGATTTGATTCCTTAATTGATTTCTTGAGTACCTTTAGTAATCCTGGAAGTGATGGAAAATGTTCTCTTGAGTGACCCTCCTCATAATTTTTGTAAACATTCAGGCTACTAAGTGGGCATTCTCCAAAGAAGTGCTTCTTTCTACAGTTGGTGCAAAACATTAGTAGTGGTTCTTCATCCTTCTTATATTATTCCTGCAAATAATTGAACTTCGAAATCAAAGCATTGATAATATTACTTTTATGTTCAAGAAAAATATTAAATTATGCACTTTTGGATTCTTCATTGGATGATTTGTATGTCTTTGTAGCAACATCAAAACTTCTAATTGAATGATTCCTCAAAATACCTTTTTCCTGTTTTCAACAAGCCCACTGCTATATCTTGTCATCACATAGATGAGTAAATAGGGTGGTTATTACAACATCAAAGAAATTAAAAAACTTAAAAAATGTTCACGATAGAAACAAAAACTTGCAAGAAAAACTAGGTGAAAAATCAAACCAAACTGGAGCAAATCACCAAGGTCAATATCCTAAGTGCCTCCTTGACAAAGATGCCAAAATTTTGGGCTTAATAAAAAAACTAACATTTAATTTTCAATATGGGAATTCATAAACTTTGAGGTGCAACACTGGAAATGCTAGAGAGAGTCCCTAGCAACCTGCAAATTGAATTCCAGTATAACTTGTGCATCAATCTCAACAATTAATTTAAATCTCGCACTTCAAAGATAACTTGAGAAAACATAAACACCAATCCTGACATCTAAAAGAAAACATTAATCTAACGTGTGGAAAGAAAAATAAAAACCTGCATTATTAGCAATTGTGAAAGAAACCCTAACTATTGACAAAAGATAAATCCCAACTACTTTTTTAACTGGAAGCTAGGCAATGCCTACCAATTCAAACTGAGCAACATAAAAAGGAAAATTTCCTTACTGAGAAAATGTTGAAATGGATTAAAATTCAAGACCAATCTAAACCATTCTTCATGAAAAGTATATTAAGAAAGGCAAACACAAAACTCTCATAAATAATCTTCACTAATTCTCCTAACTTGTCACTAAAAACCTTAGAATTAGATTTGTCAAAATTTGCATAAATATTCATCAAATGCATTTACTATGCACACAAGAGTGGAAGAAACCGATAACTATGGAATAAGATAGGTGTTATTGATGCATTTACTATAAATCAATATTCTCTCTCTCACACACACTGCAGACTTGAATGAACATATAACTATCTTTTGAAATGAATAACATCTGGAATAAATCAATAACTATGGAGAAAAATACAATGAGGAAGCAAAACATCGAATAACTGTTTAGAAGTCATGCATCTATATGCAAGAGGGATAAATTGGTGAATCCACAAGCTATCATTCATTGACAGATGCCCATGTTATTATATGAATCTTAATCATAATGGACCATTAACAAAAATATGTGAGTGCATATGGAAAAATGCGAGTATGCAACAATTGCAGAGACTGTCCAAATTTCCTAGCTTTCAATGTACTTTAGAATCAATGCAGTTCATTTGAAATTCAAACAACTCCGATAGATAGAAATTGCAACCAAATATATATACTTTTACTTGGCATATCCTATTCACCATCATGAAACTATTAGAAGGAAATGGCTAGATCAAAGGGCATTTACAAGGTTCATGACATAAGGTTGCGAGATTAAGATCAAGCAATCAAAATAGTATTCAAGAAAACCAAATATCAACTAGCATAATTGATGCAATCCATGGATGGAGAAATAATTTTTCTATCAATAAAACATCATTTGTAAGAATTTAGTCCATTCGTAATAGCAATATTTCCATCATCACATTTAAATCAGTTGGAAGCACATGACATTGACTAAAAAAAGACTAACAAGAAAAGATTTTGAAGAGAAAACCTTCTGATCTAGTCACACACACACAGACACACCATTCACACTGTAATGAATAGACTCAACACATTATCTCAATAATCATAATTTACCCAATCTTAAACAAGACAGAGTGGTGTCGAGCTAGTCTGGCGACCAACCTAGCCAGCTCACACCCTATATCAATGATTTGGATCACAACAAAATTGTAAACATGAAATGTATGAAAAATTTAAATAGAAACTAACATGAAATTGCTTTGATTAATATTGAAGGCTCATGCTTTACATGGTATGGGAAAAGATCATACACCAGAAACCAGAGAGGGGTGATCCCCAAATCGACTATAATAGCATGGAATTACATTGGAACCGACCAAATCAACTACAGACTAACTGAGGGGAGATCATAACAATTTTCTATTGAAAGGAAGTCTTTTAAAACCATTAAAAAATTGAGGAGATACATATTTGATGCATGATTTTCATTTCTTCCATTTTGGGAATCATCTTGAAATTCTGGAAATTTGTGTTTTTTTAACAAATATGCCTTGAAGAACCATGAATATTTATCATACCATGGTGAATTCGGGAAAATAGCCCACATTATACTCAATTTACTATGTTGGAAGAAAAACCCATGTTCTGAAATTTTAAGATTCACTCTCATATGCACACAAATGGAGGAGGAAATTGGCAGTTTGAAAACTAGTGCAAATTTGGGCTAAAGCATTAATTATTCCCTAAAAATCAATCTGTACAATCTGGGTGCATTATAACTCATGTGGAAGCATGAAAACATCATTATGAACATAAACCAAGTCTTGTTTGTCTCGAAAGTGTGACAATATGTCAAACCCCAAATCAGTGTAGGAACTGCTACTGGTGCAGGAACAAGTTAGTGAAATATAAGAACGCCTTTGACTATCAAATAAGATCCAAAAGAGTCTCTAACATGTGCTCATAATATTAGCTAGCATTTTCCTCTGTAGCAAGTTGAAATGATAAATCAATCCACACGTACTTTAACTCTGGTGTGGGATCTCTATGGAGTGCAGGAACTGCATAAACTTGTATTACTCACATGATACACATAAAATTCAAAAAACAGAAATTAATGAAGGAACTTGATTAAAAATATACAGTGCACCCAATCCTTCATTGTTGTGTCAAAATCATAAGGCAGTGCATGATAAAAGAGTCAGAATTGGTGAAACAAGGGTGTAAAATATAGTATCACGGGGCAAGAAGATGTATTAAATATAACAATTCTGAGACTTGAAAAGACCATCTTATAAGTATGATCAAAACCAAGGTAATGGTGATGTTTATAAGAAAAATACCAGAAAGGTTGTGTTGAATTCAACTTCCTCTGTTGAAATCAAACTTAGAAGAGGACCGACTCTCCCTTCTACTCTTCCTCATGTGCCACCTTGTGAATATTTGTATGCTACAAAGAAGTCGATGGAAAATGGTTTCTCTCATCTAAGTGAATTGAGGGGTAAAATCATATATCCATGATATGATAGAAGTGAATGAACAAGTAAAAGTAGAAGTGCTAGATGTCCCATTTTGATTCAATCAACACACAACAACAAATATATTGAATATGATTCCAATGTCTCAAAACAAAAAATACTAGAGATTGTTGATTGTAAATTTTTGTTGTTGGATTGCATAGTTGGAGAGAAACCCATTGTGTACATTTTTCTAATCAATGTTTGAAATCTATAACAAGATTCATCATTAGGAATGATTTTTCGAGAATAAGTTGTCAACATGAGGGAATAAGTACAAGATGATAGGGGACAAATAAAAAATCATGTTGGTTAGAAAATTCTAAAACCTAAAAGGAGTTTGAGAGAAACAAAGAAAATTTGGCCAAATTAATATACTACTTAATAATTAATAGCAAGTAAGAAAATAAAGTTAATTAAACTATACAATCTAAGCCATAAAGATAATTCAAAAGATGCACTTCAAGAAAAAATAATTTAGAACAAACTAAACATGTTGATGGTGTGCCCCTAATGCAGTCTAAGAAATCAAGCTGAAAGGTTCCTACTCCCACCCCCCAAACCCCCCTCTCTTATTCTTGCTAAAGTTCCTTTGCTTGACACTTTTCCTCAACCACCACTTTGTCATCCCTTTTTGAATGAAGAGAATGCCCCCTATTCCCATAATGTCTTTAAGTAGGATGTAGCTCATGAAGATCAATTTACATTCAACCCAGATGAAGTTGACTAAAAAGCTGGCCAATTCATTACCAAATTTCATGAGAAAATAAGATTTGCCAAGATGCAATCCTATAGAGAACAACTTGATGAGGGTCAATAGTTGGGGATAAAGAATGAATTGAGCTAGTAAGGTTTGCAAAAGAAGTTGCAATAGAGACATATTAAATAATTTCCTATTTTGGTAACAAGTTGCTTCCTTAGTTGACTAATGCATGATTTCAAATGCATTTTGTTTTTTTTTTATACTTTTTTTTTTATTGATTGAATGTTTGTAATTTTTCTCATTGTACTTGATGTTGGCTAATATTGTGTTATTAAGGATATGAGATTGCATTTCACCATATAATTTATATACATCAAAGGCAATAATCTATATTGTTCGCAACATTAAATTGAGAAAAAAAGAAAGTAAAAAACCAATTGTTAAGAAACTAAGCTATTAGCTAGATTTCCTTTTAAAATAGTTATGGTGTGAAGTTTGATAGTAGGTGTTCCTATTTACTAGATATATGCTTTGTTTGAGGTTTGAAGTTTGTAGAACGATAACATTTTGTTAGGTTAGATATTAGTTAAATATTTGACTTTAGAAAGTTGGTAAGTTATGTGTGTTTGAATCACCAACTATTTTTTAGCAAGATACTTATGTAGAAGACCACGTTGTGTGGTTAGATGAGTCAAAATAGACTTTAAAATGGATTCACTGTGTGGAAAATTTTGATTGAATTACTTTTGTCTTGAAGTGCATCATGCTCTTAATTTATCTAATAATGCATTTTAATATAATTCCTCAAAACTGTTAAATTTTAATTAAATTTATGGTAATAGGAAAATGCATTGAAGCTTTGCCAAGTGTATGTTATTGATTAAAATTTCTATAATTTTGGAAAAAAATAAATAGTGTATAGTCAAAATTATCGTTTATCAAAGAATCTAATTTTATAATTATAATTATCTCAACCTAGTTATTGCGTGTCCAAGATAGTCTATCTATCTTGAGACAACACTTCATGTATTTATATTTAACAATATTTGGTTAATAAAGGGTATGCTCAGTAAATTTATTTTGGTATTAGATCTGGTATGGGCCTCCTCCCTCATGACAAGGTCCAGGATCAAGGAAAGTGGAGACTAAATCTATTTATTATGAGTGTTATGGTTTTGCATGTTTTGTTTGTCCACCAGATTGTTGAAGTGCTTAATGAGGGTAGCAAGGAACCTCATAATGATGAGAAATGGTTTGAAAAACTGCCAAAAGGATAAGCCTATAGTATAAAATCATTTACATTAATGTAACCTTCTTCTTATTCTTGGAAGATCCTCTACTTAAATTGAGTAGCAAACATCTGAGGATTGAAACCCACAGAGGACCAATTTTTTTTTTTTTTTTTTCAATGAGCATTGTAGCCTCGATAACCCGAGGCCTATTCTCTATCACAGTCAATTCTTCTATGTTTTGACCTAGGGAATACCTAGGGGTTTACTTCACTATATATTGATTATTTTGATTTGAGTCAGAATACGTCTTAGACACTACGACTTTATAAAAATACATAGTTTTCTTTACAAGAATGTGCAATTTTCTTAACAATAGCTTGGAATTTTGTTACAAAGATCCAATTTTGTGGAAAGAAAACCTTACATTTGTAGTCATAATTACTGAAACTTCATCTCATCTCTTGCGAGCAATTTAGGCACATAGATAAATGAGGTAGGATTTGGCTGAAAATGGGAACCAATAGTAGGATTTTGGTGCACCATCTTAGCAATCAACTATATGACTACAGATGGTTGAAGAAATACAAATACAAGAAAATAATGATGAGCTCTAGGGTGGCACCATTATAGTAGCTACAAACCTAGTGACAATATTAGCCATCTTTCAGGAACTAGTCATAATCATGTAACAACCAACTAGAGTTTGTTTACTACAGAATAGAGGTTTATTGAAACATTCTTTGGTTCCATGTCCACAAGTGATCCAAATTTATGAAGGAAAGAAATGAAATTGAGATTCAAAACATAAAAACAAAGATACATTGAAACTAACTTTGATTAATAAATAAATATCCTGAAATTGTTTACGTGCAAAAGAAAGGAAACTAGCTCGAATGGTGGTAGCCATTACAGAAGTTTTGAGGTCTAAAATGAGCCTCATAACAAAAATGTACAACCAAAATCAAATTTATAATAACTAATAGGATTCAAGAAGATGATTTCAACCATGGGGGATGATTCACCATTTTTGGAGTAAAAAAAAAAAAAAAAAAAAAAAAAAAAAAAAACTATTTTTGCAGCTCATACTTTCAACATATATTCCTTCAGTTTTACTCAAATTTTGATTAGGAACACTCATTGGATGTGGAATTTAATTCCTCATCTAAGGAGTACCATGTTGCATACTTTCGATGGACACTATTACACAAAAAATGAACAATACATGAAAATCGTGATTGCAATCATGTTTTTCCATGTATTTCTCATTTTCCATGTATAAAGGTCCATAAAATGTATGCAACATGGGTACTCCTTAGATGAGGTATTGACTTTTTCATCCAACAAGTGCTCCTGCTCAAAATTTGAGTAAAACCATAGGAAGAAAAGTTGAAAATACAAGTTGAAAAAATAGTTTTTTCTTTTTTTCTCTTTAAAATTTGATGATGTAATATAATCTTATTTTAATATATCCACTACTATTTTATAATATTCCTTAGGAGGCCTAATTTAGACCTCAAAATTTCTCTAATGTTGTCTCTAAGAAGAGATGTGATGACTATGTGCCTCTTGAATTATGTTACAATGAAGTTCTGAGGCATTTTTATCAGGAAGAAACAATGAAAAGACCTAAACATCCAAAACTGTAACCCGAAGAGATGAAGCATGAAAAGCTTATAGGCCTTGATGTGGTAAGTTGGAATGTCAACTTCCCAGGGTCATAAATTTGGCATACAATCTCCCTTTTGTGCACACAATAACCTGTTAGAAAGGTCTATTCGAGGAGAAAAAATTTGGGCTACAAATGTAGTCGTTGACTTTGGTCTTTCCAATTTCCCCAAAAAAAATCATTTAGGGCTTCAAAACAGCTCTAGAAGTTTAGGACTTGAAAGATACCAAAAATAGAAAATTGCCAAAATAAGAAATTGTGCTGAAAAATGGGAAACTGATAGGAAACTATGTTGTGAGCCAAGTAGAATAGATGGGTGGCCACCAATATCCACTTGGATCAATCCTCGAGGAAGCAGTGGTACCCATTGCATTGAGTGCCACCATGAGATGGGGAAACTTCTGCTAAACTTGGTCTCTGGTGAGCCACTTGCCTTGGTGCATGAGCTAACCTGCTTTTTCAATCTAATGCAGCTAGATCCTTTGTTGGTGAGTGTTCTTAATCTATGTGTCCATGATCCGATCAGTTGTGTCCTATTCAATGAAATTTGTGTTGAGCTCTGTTGGTGTTAATTTATTGGTAATATGTCCAAGAATGGTGGAAAGTATGGCTGAATAAATCCCATATTGAATATTGGGTGCATAATAAGGAATGGGGGGTATTAAGTTCAAAAGTTTTGTAACCCACAACCTTGGTGATGGTGTAAGGTTTGTATCAGTGTGGTTGAAGCTTCCAATGGGATTTTTCAAGGTGTTCCTTTTGCAAATGCAACCAAACCTTGTCACCCACTTGAAACTTATGTGGCACCTAGTGTTGATCATGGAATTGTTTGTTCTTAGTGTTAGCCTTGTGTAGGATATCATGAATATGCTAATGACTGTGATAAATTCATTCAATAGACTTGGTGGCTTTGTTAGCTTTGGATTGAACATGTACAAATTCTACGTGTGTAGTCACAAGGGGTAGTGTGAGATCAATGGGAAACATTGATTGCAATCCCAAGCCTACGTGAAAGGGGTTGTGGCTAGTTGATCAATGGAGAGCTATGTTATACATAGGGGAGACTCTCATCCCATTTTTGTGGATGCTTAGAGTTGTATATCTGCAATATGTGCATGATCATCTTGTTGATTACCTTTGTTTGGCCATCAATCTAGGGGTGGAAGATAATCAACTTGATGAGCTTGGTGTCCAATAGTGACTAGAAGCTCAACCATAATGTACTTAGGAATCTACTATCCCTATTTGATATGATGGTCTATGGAATTCCAAAATGTATCCACACCTATTCAAAGAAGAGCTTGGCAATGGATTTTGTTATGATACTCTTCTTATAGGAAGCTAGAATGGGCATCTCAAAAAATCTATCAATTACCACAAATACATAGTCATTACCATGCTTGGTATAAGGAAGGCAAAAAATATAGTGCATGAATATGGATTCCAAATATCATTTAGGAGTAGGAAGAGGGGTGTATAGGCCTTTCTTCTTAATGGTTGGTTTGGCGACAACACAGGTAGTTTGATATTTAATATAATTAGCAACATCTCATAAAAGTTTTTTTTTTCCATCTCTGTATTTACTCTAGTTATATACTTATGCATGCCTAAAAGTCAAGTATATCTATATATTATTCTTTCCTTTGTTATATTTTGGACCAAAAGACAACCAAACCTATCATGGGTTTTGACAAACCTCTCTGTGTCCAAAAAACCTAGAGTCTAAGACTGTTTTCACTTGGGTAGGCTGACAAAATCCCTATTAACCCATTCCAGTGACAACTAAGCTGGTCTATTTTTTACGATTTACCTAATATGTACTCATAAGTTTATATGTGTGTGTGTGTGTGTATTGTATTACATACAATTTATTTACTGCTATATTGCCCTTACCATTGATGATGATGACCTAAAATCTAGGTTGACAAGGTTAGCAATTTTTTTTTTTTTTTTAAGCACACCTCCAATAATTCCATTACCTATTTACACATATTTTTTTACAAAACCTGTGTTATAAAAATTTACCTTGCCTACTTGAAAAGCTTCTAAGGGTTACTGTTATGAAACCAGCTCAAGATAAGATAGAAAAGATAGATCAACGCCTTAGAATTCAGCCTCTTCGAGGGGGCAACCTCCTTTACATTACATAAATGAACAATTCTTGGATGATTCAAATGACAAAACCTCCTTTCCATATATAGGAGTCTAAGGGGTCATAACATAATGAGAGCCAACATAACAATAATAATGTAAGGGCACAATAATAAAAATAGTGGGCTTCTATGGGGCACAATAGTAACAATATGGGCACTACGTGGGTACATCAATATAATAAGTGGGTTGTACTAATAACAATAAGGGGTTACAATAGTAGTATAGGGGCCTAACATGCCCTTCTCCTTCAAAAAGCGTTGTCCTCAACGCTTGAGTAGTTCTTGATGCTTCTATATAAAATTCTTGTCCTTCCATGTGGTATCTTTAGCGGATAAGTTCTTCCACTTGATGAGATACTCTGAAATTGATCGATTTCGTAGCTGTTGGGTTCTTGTTTCGGTGACTGCTCCTGGTTCCAATATGATTTTTCTTTCCTCTTCAATTTCTGGCAATATTGTTTGAATTGGGATCTTTTGCAACTTTTGAATAAGTGGCCATACTTCTTTGTCCTTATTCCATTCATCCCTTGCTTCGTCTATCCAATCTGGTTGGATAATAGAAATAGCACAAAACAGTGCTTCCACATCCTCATCCTTGAAGAGTCTTCCCATTCGGTAAGGTCGCCATTTTTTAAGTGCATGTAGTATTGCCAAAATTTCCTTCTCATAAATAGCTTGCTTGAGACATAGCAGTAAAAATACCCAATCACCTACATCAAAACTTTTTTCACTATGATGTTGATCTACCTGTTGTTTCATTTGATTTTGCACCAAGGTGACGTTATCCTTTAAAAGTTGGAGAACTTGTTGTTGATGCTCGATGTGATCTTTCACTGCTTGAACCTTTTTCTTCTTGATATGTCCTTCTATCTTTAGAGTTTGAGGAGTCGTAATTTCTTCCAATCGTTTACAAGATATGGTCGGATTCATTTCTTGATGCTCGATGTGATCTTTCACTTCTTGAACATTTTTCTTCTTGATATGTCCTTCTATCTTGATAGTTTGAGGAGTGGTAATTCCTGTCAATGCTTTACAAGATATGGTATGATTCATTCCTTCTATCTCTGGGGTTGGGTCCTGGCATATATCCTCTTCTTTTGATGTTTCTTGATCCTTTTCTTCCTCCTCTTCATACTCTATGTAAAATAATTTCTTCTCAGCACACTTATGACCTTTAGTGGATTTGCTATCACAATTGTAACAAAGAGCCCTTTTTCTCTTTTTTCTTCCAATTGTTGTGGTGTAACCCTTGTAGGTTGCAGAAGGCTAGGAGAAACAACACATCCATCTTTATAGCTGTGAGGGGTAGACTTCCTTGTTGCCATAATATTACTTTCCACTATGTCACAAAGCCCTTTTACTCTTTCCAATTGTTGTGGTGTTACTCTACAGAAGGTGTTGCTCTTTGTATCCTCATAATGTGCTATCATTTCCTCCGTGAGAATTGACCACGTAACAAGTCGTTTATGAGAACAAAGCCCTTCATACCATAAAAATTGATCTGGTTCTAAATATGAAGATGCAATACATACCTTTTGTAACTGTGGTACACCATGTAAATCAAAATATTGCTCCATCTTAAGTATCCAATTTACCGGATCCTTGCCATCAAACTTCCTCATCTTGCTTTTTCTTGATTTTAGGAGCTCGATCTTGAAACAACTGTAACTCTGTACTTTCGTATCTTTAAGTTCTAAAATTGTGACCTGTGGTAGCCCTCTGTGTCTTCTTTCCAATGCCACCAATCTGACCCCAATTGGATTCTCCAATGAAGAGTTATGCCAAATCTCCCACAGTGACTTGATTATAGACTTGTTCAGTAGAGCGAACTTGTACGATGTGCCACAAGTCACTGTTTCAACCTTTGGATCTGAAAAATGTACACAAGAAACTACAGTCCGTCCTATTTCTGTAACTTCTTACAAAATTTCAATCCGATGCTCAGAGAGAAAGTTATGACGATTTTCCCCAGGTCACCTGTTTTGAATGTAATTCAGGAGTCTGTAAAAAGACCAACTTCCTCAGATCATATATCCACAAATATCGCGCAAAAATCTCTGAAATTCGGAACCAAGGTTCAGCGCGATTTCTTCTCAAGTGGGTTTTTTTTGCGACTTCTGAAACGTCACATAAAAAAAGTTATAGCAAAAATGCCACGATCACCTGTTTGGAGCAGCGAAACCCTACAATCCAAAGCTCTGATACCAAATGTTATGAAACCAGCTCAAGAGAAGATAGAAAAGATAGATCAACGCCTTAGAATTCAGCCTCTTCGAGGGGGCAACCTCCTTTACATTACATAAATGAACAATTCTTGGATGATCCAAATGAAAAGACCTCCTTTCTATATATAGGAGTCTAAGGGGTATAACATAATTAGAGCCGACATAACAATAATAATGTAAGGGCACAATAATAACAATAGTGGGCTTCTATGGGGCACAATAGTAACAATATGGGCACTACATGGGTACATCAATATAATAAGTGGGTTGTACTAATAACAATAAGGGGTTACACTAGTAGTATAGGGGCCTAACAGTTACCATGATTTACATGCATCTTGCAATTTATGCTTATCCTACTACAAGTTAGAAATGCACATGCCCATATTGATTCATATAAATTGTAGGCTACACAATCACAATATTATAGTTAAATATGCAAATGCAAACACAAACATTTAATCTAATTCCCCAATATCTTTTCTCTCTCTCTCTCTCTCTATCTATCTGTTTCTAAATTTTCCCAATCTTTTTTTTCATAGTAACTTGAAATAGATAGATAAAGCACTTATCTAAGGTTTTACTGGGAATGTATTAAGGGATATCATGGTCCTCCCAAGCATAATTTGGATTTAATAGCTATATACCCCTGAGCACTACTCCTCTCTGTCATAGAAACAATCCAAGAACTTTTTTCAAACCCTTTTCTAGAAACCTTTAAGTAAAATCCTTCTCTTTTCCTTGGGCTCAAACTAGTATTTATATCCCATATGTTATTATTAGGAAAAATTATCTTTCTCTCCCACAATATTCCTACACATAATCCACTTCATGACATTTATCTCCAGTCATGTTTTTTCTTGCGATCTATTTTTTCCAGATTTCACTGAATAATGGAAAAAGGAGAAAATTTTCCTTCTTTTAGGAGTTAAGCTCCACATGACAACCTTTAATACATTACCAAGAATGTTAACAAATAGAAATAATTTAATTTCCATTAATAAAAATAAATATTTAGATCAATCCAATCATCTATAGTCTTTTTATATTCTCTGGGCATAATTAAATGATAATAAGTCATAAACGATTATTCAGGGGTGTTACATCTTCCCTCCCCTTAAAAGGGAGACCATCTGTAGTGTTTTAGATTCCATTATTCTTTGGAATAACATAGGGGAATCAATCCTCATTTCTTCTTCCATTTCCTAGGTGGTCTCCTCAAGACCAAAGTGATTCCATTGCAATTTAACATGAGAAATAACTTTATTTTGATGAGTAGTTTCCCTCTGATCCAAAATTTGTAAAGGTTCAACCTAGAATTCTCCTGTTGGTTCGATTTGTACAAAATTCCAATTAATTATGTGAGTAGAATTAGATATATATTTATTTAACAAAGACATATGAAATACATTATGATTTCTAATATGAGTTGGTAATACTAGTTGGGAGGCCACTAACCCTATCCTAGCCAACATCTTGAATAGCTGACAAAACCAGGAAATCAATTTAGAAAAACTCCCAAACTTCAAGGAGATTTTCTTTGGTCTTACTTTCAAATAAACATGCTCCCACACTTGGAACACTTTAGGGGTTCTTTTCAAATTAACATATCTTTTTATTCTATCCTGTGTCTCTTTCAAGTTCTGTCTATTTTTTCTTACCATTTTCTCCATCTCTTGTAACAAGTTTGGTCCCAACACCAACCAATCCTTAATTTGATTTTTGGGTGTGAAATATATTCTTTCCAGATGTAATAGGGTTTGGGGTAGCACTCCACAATATATATATATATATATATATATATATATATATATATATATATATATATATAATATATATATATATTATTTTTTTTTAAATGCAAAAACCAATATTTTTTTTTTTTTTTTTTTTTTAAGAATTTTTTTTGCAGGTAACTTATGTATAGGGTTAAAACCTACATTTGGAATCAGAGTTGTTTTGGATTGAAGGGGATTCCTTTGTTGCTGTAGGGTTTTTCTCAGGCTTGTGGTAGACCCTATTACAGTGGGACATCTTTAGGATCAATTCTTGCGGTGAAAGAAGACGGTGAACAATGGAAAGATAGAGATCATGGAATTCAATGGACAAAGTTTTGAGTTGTGGAAGCTCAAGGTGGAGGATATGTTGGTGGATAGAGATAAGTGGATCATTGTAGACCCAGGTACGACACCAACATGAGTGTCGAGAGAATAGTGGGAAAAGTTAGATCGGAAGCCAAATAACACAATATGAATATGTCTCTCAGATTCAATATTGTTGAATGTATCATGGGAAGCTGCAATGAAGTCTTTGTGGGAAAATTTAGGGACTTTGTATCAATCTAAGCATTTGGTGAATAAATTGTTCTTGTGGAAAACGTTGTATCACTTGAGGATGAAGGATGGAGACTCGGTGACAGAGCGTTTAAACACCTTCAATATTGTGGTAAGTCAGTTGTTATTAAAGTTTATTATGAATACAAGTGCATCATTATGTTGTTTTCTCTACCAAACTCGTGGGATAGTATGGTTGTTACAATAGGTAGCAATACAACTACCTTGAAGTTTGATGAAATAGTCTTGTCCTTGTTTTCCGAAGAGATGAGACAAAAATATATGGAGAGCCAGAATGGAGATGTCTTGTCTATGAGAGGATGATCCCAGAACATAAACAAAAATTAGTCCTCAAGTGGGAGATCTAAATCTAGAGGGATATCTAAATATCTAGGAAAATTTGTAAAGGTATGCTAGAAATGAAAAAAATAAGGGCACTACAAAAAGGACTGTAGATCTAAAACTATTAAGAAAAGAAAGGTATCTGATGGTTCTCCTTCTACAAAGGTGAAAACCACCTTAGATGAAGGTGGGGAAGTGTACTTGGCTTCTTCTTCAAGTGCACATGTAGATCATGGGGTATGGTTGATTAAATTAGGTGCACCCTTTCACTTCACTCCCCATAGGGAGTGGTTCTGCGAGTACACGAAATATGATGGTGGTGATGTCTTCCTAGGGGATGACAGGAAGGGAAGAATCATAGGATGTTGAAAATTAAAGCTGGAGTTGCAAGGTGGAAGGATTAAAACACTTCTTGGTGTTCTGCACATTCTTGCATTGACCAGAAATATGATTTTTGTAAGCAAGATGGATGATGCAGGTGTAAAAATAGTGTTTGAGAAAGATACCTGCAAGATGTTTTGAGGAGCACCAATATTGATGTAGGGAGTTTGGATTGGAACTTTGTATAAGCTTCTAGGTAGCATTTTTATTGATGGGTGCAACAGTTTTGTGGTTTCTGAAGGTGGAGCAAAAAATCTAGTAGTATTTGGAGAAAAGAATATGTTATGACATCAAAGACTGGGACGCATTAGAGAGAAGGGCCTTTGAATACTTCATGGTAATGGTATGTTATAAGGTATGTATAATTTCTCTTTGGATCTCGATTTTTGTGAAAATTGTGTATATGGGAAGAAAAATCGGGTGAGATTCCCTTCTGGTGCTAAGAGGGTGAAATTGATATTAGAACTTGTACAGAGTGATGTGTTTGGACCTGTATCACTTCCATCACTGTGTAATTCTATGCACTATGTCTCATTTATAGATGAATTCTCAAGGAATACATGGATATATTTCCTTAGGAAGAAATATGAAGTCTTTGACATGTCTAAAGAATTAAGGCTTTGGTGGAAAATCCGATAGAGAAGAATATTAAGGTCTTGAGGAAAGATAATGGTGGAGAGTTCTACAAGAAGGAACTTGAAGAGTTCTGTAATAAGTGCAGTATATCACGAAAAAAGACTACTCCATACACACCTCATCAAAATGGAGTTACAAAAAGAATGAACATGACATTGATGGAAAAAACTCGAAGCATGCTCAGTGGTGTTGGGTTAGGGCAGGAATTCTAGGTAGAGGTAGTGGACAATGCATGTTACCTTTTTAACATATCACCTTCATCAACATTGAAGGATAAGACTCCACATGATGTATGGACTCGTAAGAAACCCTCTCTTTCACATCTAAGGATATTTGGTTGTGGTGCATATGTACATGTTCCAAAGGAAAAAAGAACCAAGTTGGATAATAAATTTGAAAGGTGCATCTTTATTGGGTATAAGGATGGTTTAAAAGGTTATAATATTTGGAAATAAACAAGGAAGGTTGTGTACAACCGATATGTGGTGTTTAGAGAGGTGAGATATGTTATTAGACATGAATTCCTACCAAAGGAGCCTAATAATATAGAGCTTGAACTAAAGGAGAAAGAATCAAACTCTACAACAAAAAAAGAATCAGAAGAGGAAGAGCCACACACTCTAGTTTTAAGAACATTAGTTTGAGAGAGAAGGAAACCAAAGAGGTATAGTCCATCTCCTTTCTATTAAAATTTTTCTTTATCTATTACTGATGATGGTCCTAGAATTGTTAAGAAGGTAGTGGTTTCAGAAGATGGAAAACTTTGGAAGAAGGCCATGGTTGATGATTTGGCATCTTTGGACAAAAATGAGGCTTGAGATTTGGTGGAGTTTCCAGTAGGAATGAAACCCATTGGTATCAAATGGGTGTTTAAGAAGAAGATGAATACAGAGGAAAGGTGGATAAATACAAAGCTTATTTGGTAAATAAAAGGTATTCCCAGGTGTCGAGAATTGATTTTGGCGATATTTTTTCTCTTATTTCCAAATTAGGTTCTATTAGATTAATTTTATCTCTTGCTTCTTATTTTGTTTTTGAGGTAGAATAGATGGATGTGAAGTCAACATTTCTTCATGAGGATCTGGAAGAAGAGATCTACATGAAGAAACCAAAAGGATTTGTAGTGAAGGGTATGAAAGCACTCGTATGCAAGTTAAAAAAGCCTTTGTATGGGTTAAAACAATCACCAAGGATGTGGTATCAAAAATTTGATGCATATATATAGGGGCTTGGCTTCAAAAGGAGAAAAGTAGATTATTGTGTGTATTTTAAATTAATTGATGATCGTGTTATTTATTTGGCTTATAGGATTTGAAGATCCAATTGTCCTCTAAATTCGACATGGAGGATCCTGCTGTTGTAAACTACATTTTGGGAATGGAAATTAAACAAGATTGGGAAAATAGGAAGCTTTGGTTAAAAAAAAGGAAGTATGTCGAGACAATATTGCAGAGGTTTAATATGCAAGATAGAAAACCGGTGAAGGTTCCTATTCCTACATGTGTAAAGTAATCTAGCGAACAATGTCCCAAGGCACAAGAAGAGGAAATGTCCCATGTTCCATATATGAGTGTAGTTGGTAGCTTGATGTATGAAATGTTCTATACCAAACTAGAAATTGCACATGTAGTGGGAGTATTGAGAAAGTTTATGTCAAAACCAGAGAAGGAGCATTGGACAACACTAAAGCAAGTTTCTAAGTATTTGCGTGGCACTAGTGATTATGGTCTATGCTGCCAAGGAAGACCAGGATTGGATATAGTTTTTGACATACATGGCTTTGTTTATGTAGACTGGGATGGAGATTTGGATCAGAGAATATATATAAGTGGGTATGTATTTAACCTATTTGTAGTAGCATTTAGTTGGATGAGTAAGAGATAGGATGTAGTGACACTTTCAACTATAAAGGATGAATACATGGAAGCCACTCATGTAAGCAAGGAAACAGTTTGGTTGTAGATATTGTGTTCAAGTGTGGGGTTGGTAAAACGAGCTATAAGGATATATTGTGACAACCAAAGTGCAATTTTATTTGCAAAAAAAACTTCTTATTATTGAAATACAAAGCACATTGATGTTCAGTACCACTTTGTGAGGGATATGATTGAAGATAAAAAGGTGTTCCTGGTAAAGGTGGACACCCTAGATAATCTTATAGATGCATTAACAAAGTTTGTGAGCACTGAGAAGTTCTCTTGGTGTAGAGAAACAATGGGAATTATAGCCCTGGACTAATGGCTAAGCTATCCTGTGACCCTCGGTGTGGAAAGAAAACAAAAAGTGGGAGAATGTTGGGTGTGTGTTATATTTTTTCCACACATCCTAAGGTATGGGGCAATGCCCCATAAAGTTTTTTTATTTTTTGCGGACCCAATAATAGTTGGGAGAACCCAAGGATGGGGGGAGGACCCAAAGGAGGTGGACGAAGCTACCCATGGTTTTGCACATGGTTTTCCCACATGATTTGTGGGCACAATGGTTTTTTTCCCATGGTATTTGTAGATCCAGTCAAGGGAACTATGGTTATGTTCTAATCAATGGTTAGTGGATTGGGGCTTATGAATGCTTCAGGATGTATTTATATGTATTGTAATGATGAAAGGAATATAATGAAAAATCAATATGGTATTCCCAGTTTTGGGATCCAAGGGAAAATATCTATGTATATTTGTTTTATGTTTTCACCATTGTATATTTTTCTATTTTAAGAATTCATTTGCAGGTAATTTATGTATAGGGTTAAAATATACATTGAATCCATATTAGAGGAACATGATACTTCATCCCATATAAGGCCTCAAAGGGGCTCATTTTTAATGATGCCTGATAACCATTATTATAAGAGAAATCTACCAAGAGTAGATAGTCCTCTTATTTTGTGGTCTAGTTCATTACATACATGTGTAACATATCCTCCAAAACTTGGTTAACTCTCTCGTTATACCCATCACTCTACGGATGGTATGAAGTGTTGAAGCTTACTTACGTACCCATACCAATAAATAGTGACCTTAAAAAATTTAAGGTGAACTTCAGATATATATCTGATATAACTATTTTAGGTATACCAAGAATCCTGGAAATTTCCTTCATAAATATTATAGCTACCCATGTAACTTTATATGTAGATTTCATAGGAATAAAATGGGTGGAATTTGTTAGTTTATCAACTACAAACATAAGGGAATCATGTTGTTTTCGTGTCCAGGGAAAACCAATAATAAAATATAAGGAGATCACTTCCCACTTCCACTTTGGTATGGGTAATGTGTTTAACACTCCAGCAGGGTGCTGATGTTCTTTCTTCACCTATTGACATTCTTGGAACCTAGCCAAATATTCAACAAAGTCCTTTTTCAATCCAACCGAAAAGAACTCATTTTTAAGAGCTATAATCATCTTTTGATACCTCGAGTGACTTGAATTCTTTTTCTTATGATGTTCATCCAATATCAATATTTTAATTTTTTCCTTATCTAGAATATAAAATATGTATTTATATGTTAACATCACACTTTTACTTATTTCATAATCAATCCATTTATTTAAACCAAACATAGTTTTTAGATTCTCACATATCAGATTATAATTTTATCTGTTAATGTTGCCTCATTAATTTTCTCTAAGAAATTTGTTTCAATTTGACTTATAGTTATCTCATATACTTGTTTCAAACTTAGACTTAAGGTTTCTACCACCTTATTTTCTTTCCCCTTTATTTGTTTAGTGTCTTAAGTCATATTATCTCAGGAGGCCATTGACCTAGATTTCCTGGCATTTATATCGGGTTGTATGAAAGAGTATTTCAGACTTACAAGTTTAGTAATGAAGCTGAACTTTTTGCCAATTAAATAATTCCTCCTCATTTTTAA
Source organism: Pinus taeda (assembly GCA_000404065.3). NCBI lineage: Eukaryota > Viridiplantae > Streptophyta > Pinopsida > Pinales > Pinaceae > Pinus > Pinus taeda. The sequence continues at coordinate 24,982 of APFE030816948.1, read as the reverse complement.
ATTGTGAATCACAACTGCTTATTCCAAGTTATAAACCAAAATTTTTCTCATATTCTTTTAATTTACAACTCTCATAAGTTACTACATGCCCATCCTACATAACATACCTCCTAGGCTTTCCAGACATGCATCTGTACACACTTCAAAGTATTTTTGTGGATATGCTATTTTAGGCACCAAAGAAATAGTAAGTAGATGTTTCAACCTCTCAAAGTTTTCTTGACACTGTTGTGTCCAATCAAATTTTATCCCTTTCTGTTGTACGGAAGTTATAAGATATGCTAACCTGGAGAATCCTTCAATCTACAATAGTAACCAGTAATTCCCATGAACAATCTTATATCATCTATGTCTTTTGGTATTGACCCTTCAAGAATAGTCTTTACTTTCCTAGGACCCATTATTATCCCTTCTTTTGAAATTACATGGCTAAGATATTGTATCTTGTCCTGAAAAATGTCACATTTAAGGAGTTTTGCATATAGTTGTTGTTCCTGCAATGTTTGAAGTACTATTTCCAAATGTTGTTCATTATGATTTAGCATCTTGGAGTATATCATTATGTAATCTATGAAAATTAACACAAAATTATCTAAAATTTATTGAATGAACTGTTCATGAAGCACATGAAAGTGGTAGGTGCATTTGTAAGTCCAAAGGGTAACATGGTAAATTCATAGTGGTTCAGAAAGCTATTTTTAGTATGTCTCCCCCTTTGATCCTTAGCTGGTGATATCAAGGTCTGAGGTATATCTTGGAGAATACAGTTACACCTTTGACTCGTTCAAATAAGTCATCAATACTGGGTAGAGGATACTTGCGTTTTACTATTAATTTGTTCAACTGGCAGTAATCAATGCAAAACCTGAACGTTGCATCTTTTTCCTTGACAAAAAGGATCAGTGCATCTCATGGGAACAAACTAGGCTTAATAGAACCCACCCTTAATAATTCTTGAAATTTAACTTTTAGCTCCATGAGTTCTGGTATATTCATCCGATACAATGCCTTGGATAACGGTGTTGCCTTCAGTATCAATTATATAGAGAAGTTTATCTCCCTCTTCGGTGGTAGTCCAAAAATATCCTCTGGGAACACATCCTGATAATTTCGTACCACATCCAATTTTTCCAAGGACCTACTTGCCTTATTTTGAGAATAATCTTCCACTTTAATAATAAAAATATGACATCCTTTTCTTACAGCCTTCTTCAATTGTAATGCTTATATTTTTCGTACCGAGATTGGCTGAGGTATACCTCTTATAATTTGTGTTTCCCCACTGTTTGTGTTACATGTAACTATTTTGTCTAGGTAGTTAATGATTTCTCTATGACTTTCCAACCAGTCCCTGCATATTAAAATATCATAAGAGCCTTGTTATGTTTCCCATTCAGCACCACTAGGAAAGCCTTTACCCAGCTCGTGACTCTTCTATTTGCTCCCATATCTAACTGAAAATGCTACTCAGATCCACCTCATTAACCTTTCCCTCCATAAGTTTGATGCTGATAACATTTAACACAGTACCCAACCCCAGAGACTTTACCCATTCGTCGCAAGGCTTGGTTCAACAGTGTTAATTTTCAAAAACAATATTTTGTTGTTGAAAGATCCCAATTTATGGTTATGCATATTTGAGTGGAAAACATCGCTATAGTTTCCTAGATTTCATTTGCAAAACAAATAAATATATCAACAGTAAAATTGCACATAAAATATAAATCACCTTCATAATATAAGAACACGTAATAGGATATATGAAAATAAGTGTATTCCAGGACCATATCTAGCATTACCTTTCGTACAACCAGATAAGTTACATGTACTCAATATAAATAAGTAAATGAAGTAGATCCTGGTAGGGCATTGCCTCATGAGCAAACATTTTAAAATTTGTAATCAAAATCATTGTTACATGTACTACTACTGAAGCGAATTATAAACATTGATAATTTTCCATGATTATATTCATTTCAAATTATTGTACAGAATAAAGGAGACAATCTAAGTTGTAGTACTACTTCATTTAAATCAAACCTACCCAATAAATTACAAAAAATAACAATATCTATCATATATAACCACCAACTTAGTATGAGTAATTTGACTTGGAATGAATGATTTTTCCTCCCAACCATGAACCTCCTCTTCAAGTTCTCCCTCGAGCTGAGGTTTGTCTCTTCTTTCCGCCAGAATCAACCCCCTCTTCTTTTTTGGTGAAGGAATTTTTATGCCATCGTGCCCTTACTAAAAGTACTTCAACTACTAAATAATAACAACATCCTAACTATAATAGTTTCTGAAATATTGGGGCATTACATCTCCCCCCCTAAAAATAAAAGAAAAACGTCCTCAATGTTTATTACTCAGTCATTTCTTTGTCAAACAAAGCTAGATAACTAAAGTTTCATGTTGTCTACTAGTTCCCAAGTGGCCTCCTCAAGAGTAAAGTGTCTCCACTGCACTTTAACCCAAGCCACACCACCCGAGCCACACCCCTGGAGTGGCTCTGGTAGAAAGTCTACTTTGGGCTCCACCTGTAACACATTCCAGTCAACTATATGAGAAGGATCATGAACATATTTTTTCAGTAACAATATATGAAATACATTATAAAATTTAACATGACTAGGTAGAGCCAACTATATGCTACTAGACCCACTCAATCCAAAATTTCAAATGGCCCACATAATCATGGTTCTAATTTAGCAAACCCTCCAGTTCTGAGAGTACTTTTCTAAGACTTACCCCTCAAATATACATGCTCTCCCACTTTAAACTCCTTATGTGTCTTTTTTCTGTCCACATAAATTTTTTGTCGGTCTTAGGAAGTTTTAATATTCTATTCAATTTTCCGCATTATCTACTCCATTTCCTATAAAACCTCGGGTCCAAGAATCAACCTATCCTCAGGTTGGCTCCAACTGTGTGGGGTATGAAATTTCCTGCCATACAAGTCTTCAAAGGGGCTCATCTTGATAGTAGTTTGATAGTTTTTATTATAAGAAAACACAACTAGATGCATAAAATATTCCCACTTGGTGGGTCTGTCCATCACATACATTCGGAGCATATCCTCCAAAATCTGATTCGTTCTTTCAATTTTCCCTTCATATGACTGCTTAGATTGGGGGTTTATTAGATGCTTATTAGCCAAAATTGGCCTCAGATCAAATGCCATAAGTTGGATCATGGCATGTGTAGAGAATGTGAACTATGTTGTCATCATAAATGGGATCCCCTCTCCTTTTTTCCTAGCTGAAAGGGGGCTATGTCAGGGGTGCCCCCTCTCCCCTCTTCTGTTTATCCTTGCAATGAATTCGTTAAGAGTTCATATAAACAGGGCAGTCTCTAAAAACAGGGGCAAGCCGATGAAAATATGCAGGAACAACTACATATCGCACAATCTTTTTATGGATGATGTTCTCATTTTTGCAATGCTTTGTAGACTTTCATGGATTTGTCTAAATGACATTTTATATAGGTTCCAAAATGCTACTGGATTACAAATCAATCAAGTCAAAATCTGTTCTTTTCCACAATGATGTCAATATGGAAACAGTGATATGGATCTCGGATCTGTTTGGGGTAGAGACGAGATCAATCAAGGAGGGTGTCAAATATTTGGGTTTTTCAGCTAAAGGCTAAAGGTTACTCCAAAATGGACTGGCAATGGCTGATTGATAGGTACTATAAAAAGATCTCTGCTTGGTAATTCAAGTCTCTATCACTGGTAGGAAGGATAATTCTATCCCAAGCAGTTCTATCGCAGCTTGTTGTATACTGGGCACACATATTTTATCTTCCTACAAGTATAATCCAAAAAATGAACAGGATTACTACAAATTTCATTTGGGGGGGCAAATCTGAACAGAGAAAATATCATCTCACAAGTTTGGAGAAGATCTCTCTGCCAAAAGCCTCAGGAGGATGGGGTCTAATGGATTTGAGATCATTTGGGAAAGCACTTTTGTGCAAATCCCTTTGGAGAGGAATCTTCGAGGAAGGGCCTTGGAGCATTACTATAAAAAAAAATACATGAAATACAAAGACATGGAATACTGGTTCAGAGTTGGAAGGATTGAAGCCAGGTACGGATCAGCTATATGGCTCAGTTCTTGCAAAATAGAGCACTATTTTCTTAAGAATCTTTTTTGGAGTCTACAGATTGGCAGTAGAATCCTTATTGGTATAGATCCCATCATGAGTGGGTGAGAAAGTATAATTATTCCCGAAAGGCTTCTAATCTTTTTTCATGCTAAAGGTTATTTCACATGGGATAAGCTCATACAAGCATGGCAAGGTCCTATTCCTCTCTGGAAGGAAGCTATCGATCTAGGTATGTTAGAGATCCTGGGGTGTCAATGGAATTCTGTCAGGGATGTTTTAAACAGCTGCGGATTTCTCAAGTCTAGGCCGCAAGATTTCCTTATGTGGAAGACGCCAAAGGCAAATCCTCAGGTGTGTGTAAGGGATATTTATAAATATCTGATTGTTCAAAAGGCCAAAAACTCTGATTCCATGTTTCCATTAGTTTTTTGGAAAACAGGCTGTCCTCCCAAATTAATTCTATTTTCTTGGCTGGTGTTCCATAATAAAAATCTGTCCTAGGAAAATTAAAAAAAAAGAAATTGGCACGGGCCGAGTAGATGCTCAATGTGTGAATCGGCTGAGGAATCCAACTTTCATATGTTCTTCCAATGCCCTTCTCTTCATAATATATGGCATGCTCTAGCTTCTTTATATGGTTTCCCTATAGTTTCTCATGTTTCTTCACAGGGAGCTTTCTTATGGTGGTGCGGACAAAGAGAGTCATGGAGACCTATCATTATCATTGTCTTATGGTGCGCATGGAAATGGAGGAACAACAAAATCATCAAAGTTATGAAACTACCTCTCAAGGATATAATTCAACAAATCATTTCCATCTATGTCTCTATGCCGACAAAGCCCCCCAACCTAGAAAATGTTAACAGAAATCTACAACTAGATCTTCTCTCCAGATCCCCTAGGGCGTTTTTGATGGTGCCACACAACAAGATTCTTGTGAATGTGGGGTCCATATTATTATGGACGAGAATCTTCAATATCTTATATCTTGGAATGGAGGTAGGGGCACAAATAGCACAGCTGAGGCGAGGGCTCTAGCGGGTATTCTCGCTTTCTACATTTTTCTTGATATTCAATCCATCTCAATCTTTTGGGATTCCAAAGTAATGATTGATCATGTCAATGGCAAGTTCCTTATCAGGAGTTCTCACCTCACAGGATGGATGGACAAGATTTTGTTTTATTGGGGTCTTGTAAAGGAATGCTCTATCCAACACATCTACAAAGACCAAAACCAACAAGCGGATAGCTTGTCAAAGAAGGGTATTCTGTTAGAATCAAGCTCATGGTCCATGGAGGTAATTCTGGATGGGAATTCCTTTATCATGCAGAACTTCTCTCTCCCAGGTGCATAATCTCTTCTGGTCTTCCCTTGATCTGCTGTTTATTTCTCTTTTGGTTATCTCCTTTTTATGTCTCTTTCTTCCTACTTGTATGATGTTAGGCCCCTATACTACTAGTGTAACCCCTTATTGTTATTAGTACAACCCACTTATTATATTGAAATACCCATGTAGTGCCCATATTGTTACTATTGTGCCCCATAGAAGCCCACTATTGTTATTATTGTGCCCTTACCTTATTATTGTTATGTCGGATCTGATTATGTTATGACCCCTTAGACTCCTATATATAGAAAGGAGGTCTTTTCATTTGTATCATCCAAGATTTGTTCATTTATGTAATGTAAAGGAGGTTGCCCCTCGAAGAGTCTGAATTCTAAGGCGTTGATCTATCTTTTCTATCGTTTTCTTGAGCTGGTTACATAACATCTACTTTGGAAGTAAGTAAATCATAGTTGTGCGCAGCAAAGTACAGTGTGAGAGGGAGTTGGTCACATTGTAAGTGAAGGGCTCACTACAATGTCGAAGTTGCATGCAGATCTCTGGTATGAGAGGTTGGAAGGTTTGTCCAACTATAGTCCTTAGAAGGAAAGGATCAAGTTGGTCTTATAGGTCAATAGGTTGTGGGAGTTCACCGAAAAGAGATCAAGAAGCCAACCGACCCTAATGAGATGGAAATATATGAAGATTTGGATGCGAGGGTGATACTGATCATCGTATATGGTGTGAAGGATGCCCTAATACCTCATTTGTTTGGGAAGAACAATGCACATGAGATGTGGATGGCTCTTCAGAATTTGTTCCAGAATAAGAATGAGAATCGAGTATTGGTCTTAGAGGATAAGTTGAAGTCCACCAAGATGATAAAGAGTGAAAGTGTGACCTCGTATCTGACGAGATTGTCTCAGGTAAAAGATGAGCATGTTGCCATGAGTGTGTCTACCTCAGATGGAGATATGGCAAGGATTACCTTGAAAGGGTTCACCAAGGATTGGAAGCCCTTCATCAAAGGGATCATTCCCAGGGAGAAGCTAGCAGACTAGGATAGATTGTAGGATGACTTCATTCAGGAAGAGTTGCGAGATGAGGATCTTCATTCGAAGAAGAAGGCTTCAGATGATGACGTGGCACTTGTAACTTGAATGAAGGATAAGCAAAAGAAGGACTTGAGTAAAGTCAAGTGTTTCAATTGTGGCGAGGTGGGTCATTATTTGTCAAGATGTATGATGAAGAAGAAGGGAGATGATGAGAAAAAGAAAGGAAAGTAGGCCGCTGGTGTTGCCACTTCAACTAAGATTGATGATCTCTCCAAGAGATTGGAAGAGGAGGACTTTGCTATCATTTATCATTTCTCGCAGGGTATTGTCACTAAGGATGGATGGTACGTGGACAATTGTTCGATGAAGCATATGAGAAGGTCAAGAGAGGTTTTTGAGGCTCTAGCTAAATGGGACTCGAAGTTGCACTTGGTGTTGGGCGACAAGAGTTAGTTGGAGATCCGAGGATTGGGTGTTATGCCATTTAGGATGGAGAAAAGACGTATAATGCCAGTCCAGGCTGTACTGTTTGTACCAAGACTCAGATATAGCATGATTTCCATCTTGATGATCGAGAGGAAAGGGTGTAAGGTCTTGTTCCAGGATGGGAAGGTAAGAATCAGGCCTAAAGGCTCTAATTCTAATAGGATTGTACTTAGAATTAGATAGCATGGTATCTAGAGGTTGATGGGAAAGCCTGTGGATCATGGAAAGAAGCAAGTGTAGTAGGTGCAGGTTCCAGAGAAGTAGGTGTAGGTGCAGGCTTCAGAGGAGTAGATGTGGCAATCGAAGGTGACACATTACCTTATTTTGATGCAGAGGTAACCATCAAGCAAGCAATTCAATAATCACATCAAGCAAGACATGACCAACCCCTGAAAAAGCCCCTAAAGTTAAACAATAAAGACTAGAGAAATCGTGAGTCACCCAAATGTCCATAAAGAAAGAAGTTTTCCAACATGCAAAATGGATGGTCCCTATGATTTTGTTGGAAAAATTATGGTGGCGGGAGGGGGGATTGTGGCCACAAAAATGGCGACTCATCGGGAAGAAGCAATTATCTCTGGTTTTAATGGTAATGGACTTAATTTTACCAAAAGGTTGAAATGATGAATTCCATGAAATCTTCAAAAATTAAAACATTTCCCATGGGTCCCACATTAATAGATCAAGCAATATAAATTCTAGAATATAAGTACTTGAAATGAGTCGGGTCTAAAGCTATGAATCCATGTTTTAAAAGGGAATTTTAAATTTAAATTTACCTCATGTGAGTGATAGAAGAGGCATAGATAGGAAGTTTTAAATGAAGCATATATCCATCAATATAAATGGTCTCTGACATCGCTTCACTGCCACGGAGCCTAGTCAGTGCCCCAACGAAGTGGTCTTTAATGTCATATAAGCATTGCCCTGTTGCCATCGAGCCTGGTCAATAACCTGTCAGGTTTGCTTGTACTTCCCATGCTTCCCCTTTTGATCACCCTTTAGATAAGTTATAATTTCGTGAGCTAATTATAATGAGTCTGAGTGAAAGGGTGGGGGGGGGGGGGGGGGATGGTAAAAGAGACTAAAGCAAATGGATATAATACTTTCAAAATATTGACTTCCACATCTTTCCCTACAACTATCAATTCAAATACTTTTATGTGAAGTGGTGGGAAGGGTGGAATTCATTGAGTTAGACCGAGGATTTTTCTTTCTTTGAAAAGATGAACCTTATTACTTGTAAAAGGTAAATGTTCCTACAAGGGAAAATAACTAATGTGAGAGGATTCAATATTCCCTAAATATATCCCTTTAATGTAAATGAAAACCCATGTAATTAACCGAGTTTAAACTCCCTTGAATCATCTATTGACGTTGAACCAAATGAAATATCCCCATTCATTGGAAAATAGAATGAAAATAAAATCAAATGCTAGCAAATTACAAAGAAAATCACTTAGCCATGAGAAAATTATTACAAGACAAAATGAAAGGGCTTGATATAAAAGTGTATGAATAATGATTATGTTAAGATCATTAGGTATTTTATCTTGCAAAAATAGATGTCAATGAGGCTCTTATTCTAAAATATAATGTTACTTTGAAATGTAGTTATGATTTTATAATCATGATAGATATTCTTACTTACTAAGCCGATATTATAAGTTTTAATGGTAAGGCTTACAATTATGTTTTGATAAATAAGAAAGCATCTATTCCCCTTATAATTGCTCAATATATTATAACTGCTTTATTAAAAGAAAAATAAAGGACTAAATCTAATCAATTCTAGTGAAACTAAAGTGAAATCATCATAAAAGTCATTTCGAAGAACAAATGAGATGAAAAGATGAATCTTGACAAAAAGTATTGTAATTGTTATGTTCTTATCCCCATGTTAATCATGTCACAGTTCTAAGATGGTATCTTTATTATTTAGCCCTATATTCAAAACCAAATCCTAAATAGGGAGCAAATGATGATAAAAGAAATAAGAATGGTAACAAGGGGTCTTTTTGTAGACTAATTGTGAAAGCCTCAATATTTAGGCGTTAAGAATAAGGCTTTATTTTAACGAATTAAACAAGTAAATGAAAGTCGAGAGACTCCCTTCTATCATTATGATGAGATTCCTAATCCAAGCTGCCAATAGGAAAGGACCTTGAACGAAAATGTACAAAACCAAAGATTGGATTAGAAAATATCAAATAAATTGAAAATAAGATCGAGAAGATGAGAATAAACGCATGTGAAATTTTACCTTTAGGGATATCGATATGTCTTGCCTTGGAGATTTAATATCCTCAAAGTCTACATCTTAAAGGAATTATTTCTTTCCCATAGGAAAGATGGGATTGATACTCACATATGCTCATGATTATTAGATTTATTATTCCTAAACTAAGGTGAGCATCTCTAAGCCAAGCATCAAGCTTATGGAAAATAGCCACTAATAAGTGATAACAAGAATATCGATAAAGTACCAATATAATCTTTGAGAAAATATTTTTTTTAGAAGTATACCTATTACCATTTTGATCTTTCCCAAAAATTAAGATGGATTCACCAAAATCTTGTCACTTGTTTATTCAATGACTATTCCATAAAAGCAACAAAAAACTAATAAACTAGACTCAATATACTCCTACTCTAAATCTATGAACAAAAATATTACTACGTATAAACATATTTCCAATGCAACCAACCAAACATCTTAATTATTGCACAAATATCTACAACAAATATCAGTAACAAAAATTCAATAAATATTGAACTATAAAAAGAAAACTTATGTGCACATATTGCTAATGTATTAACTAGAATAAGTTTCTTTACAATCTTCCTTCATTCCAAAGTTTCCTTCAACCAAACCTCCAATGAATCATAAAAATATGGATGAACACTCATTAGAGATTGGAGAAGGTTGAATGGAAAAAGGGAGGAGCAAACGTCACTGTTATGCACATGAGCAAAATTGTTAGCAATTATCTTATTAATTGAATCATTCAAACAATCTTCAAATGGATACCTAAGAGGATCATTGGATGAATTAGGTGGTTGGTAAAATGATGAATCCATACTATCGGGTGACTGAAGAATCAAGTGTTGATTAATTGGATTTTGAATTTGATGCATTTTTATTAATTCACTTGACGAGTATTTAACGTTAGCTTTTTCAGAATACCAACCTACACTATGGTTAGAGGACAGTTGAGACTTGTTATAAGAAATTCCTTCCCACAAGTATTGGTTAGAACAATAGAATGGAGATTAATAAAGGCCTAGAATACTTGTGGAAATGATAAAAGTTCACGATCAAGATAAAAAATAAGAGGTTGAGATAAGTCAAAATTATAAATAGGAATGGAAAAATGATTATGATTTGATGAAGCTTCAAAATGAAACTCTTTAACAATAATATTAATAAAAGGAGAGTCCCCACTTTGAGGTAGACATGAGCTATTTAGGGTGTGAGGAATTGATAATGGTTGAGATGATTCACACTTTGAATAAATATCATAAACGACTTGACTAACATTTTCTTCCTTCTTTAAGAATAAATCAGATGCATCATAATGATCAAATTCAGCCTTAAGAAAATTATTAGAATCATGAAAATTGTAATATGTTAAAATTATTAGAATCATGAAAATTGTAATAAGTTAATATGTTATGCCGATACTCATAGAACTGATAGGACGTATGAAGTAGGGGATCAGGTTTTCATCCGCATCAAACCAAATAAAAGTACTATTCGATTCAGAAAAGGGACAAAGTTGTCATCCCGATTTATTGGACCATTTAAAGTCATGGAAAAAGTTGGACCTGTCGCCTATCGTCTTGCATTGCCACCTCACTTGCATAAAATTCATAATGTATTTCATGTATCTGTATTAAGACATTATATAGCTGATTAATCTCATAACCTTCAATGGAAGGAACTGCAGGTATCAGATGCAGGAACCATATCGGTCGAACCATTACGTATATTGGAACGTAGGATTCGACAGCTCAGGAATCGTCTGGTAGACCAAGTTAAGGTCCAATGGGACAAGTATAGTCCTTGATCAACTACTTGGGAAGATACAGAGAACATATGTCAAAAATACCCTAATCTGTGTCAATTTTGAAGAACTTTAAACTATGTTTTGTTTATATTTACTTTACTGCAAATTAGAGACTCAAAACCATTTTGAATGATCATATATAAACGTGAATTTTTATGACATAATATCTATTTAAGTTCCACGGGTACATGGATACCAAGACACAATATGTTATTGATCTTACTAAATTATAATTGTCAAAGTAACATTTAAAATATTTAAGTGATTTTACTTCTGATGGGAATTAAGATATTATAATTATGTTTTATTTATGTGTATCAATATGATTGATGAGATAGAAATCAAAGAATAATTACATTTTAATATGAAAGTCAATAACATGAATAGAATATGGCAAAATATGTTACACTATATTTGACATGTGTGAATTATACATAAGTTATTTATTTTTGAATATGTTAATGCACGTTTTATAAATGCATGGACAAGTGTTTATGATTGCAGATAATATCCCTTACCAAAATGACCATGTGATGACAGAAACCTCAGAACAATTAAGGCTCAAAGAGATTCTATGATAGGGTATTAACCCTAATTCTATTGGGAGGGGTGGAGGTGTTGCCCACCATTTATCCTCTGAACCCTGGAGTCATGGGAGGACTGTGAGAATCATGGTCCCCTGGACGTGTGATGATGACTGCCGGATGCCTACTGGGAATCAGATCGGTATAGCTGATGTTGTCATCCTTAGAGTTTATGAATGGTTAGGTCAGTATAACTGACGCCATGGCATACTCCAGTAGAGGACGGATAGGATGGGAGCGAAAAAGATTAGGAAGGATAGGATGATTTTAGAATAGCTTGGGAATCTGGTTAGGGCAAAGCATGACCATTAAACTTATAAACCTAGAAGTATTCAAAACACAAATTTTATAATATCCTTACATTAAATAAGAATTTATCCTCGATTTACAATCCTAAGAAGAATGTACTAATTGCTAAAAACTCTAACTTCGGGACGAAGTTTTCTGAAGGGGGAGTGTATGTAACAACCTATCTATATTAGTTTTTAAGCTTCTGTGGTAGTTTTTTGGAGTAGCATGATCCGGATTATCCACAGTATTGTGTTCATTCTGTCGACCTATCTATAATTATAATCTTAATATTATCAAGTAATTTAATAAATCATAAAGAAATATAATTAATTAAATTATAAATGAAATTAATTGTATACGTGACCATCACAGAGTTATATATGCTACGTGACATGGAAGGTGTCATTGAAAGGTTAAGCCGTGGGCTGCTGATGGAAGAGCGGTCACCACCAAGAAACCCGATAAAACCACTGAGCAGAATTTGAAGAAGGGGGGGAGAAAAGGAAAACTGAAGGAGGAAGAACATGATAAACCGAAATTATCCACAGGAAGAGCGCGGATTGTTCTGAGGTTTTTGGGCACGGGGGAACAGTCTGCTTCATCTCAGAAGCTTACTGGACTAAGTAGCCAGGTTCTGCTCAGTTTGGCTAGGTGGATTTTGTCTTTTGGTAACCGAAGCAGGGATCTAGAGGCATCATCAATCGCAAGTGCACAGGTAAGTACCCTCAGCAGTTCTGTTGGTTAATTTTGTAAGATTTTAGGAAATAAATTACAGGTTCATGATCAAAACATTTACATCTATTTTACAGTTTTTGATTATATTCTAGGGACAATTCACTGCTAATAAGATTAGAAGCAATTCCTTTGTCTTCTATAGTTTCACTTATATCAAAGCAAATTGGTGAAAATTTAGCGAAATAATTGTCCTTGAAAAACAAATATGGGTAAAGGGAGTCATGACTATTTGTGGAGATGAACTTGAAAAGATCCCTATTTGAACAAATTTCATTTTCATTCAAACAAATTTCATATTCAAACTTATGTGAAATGTTTTCATTGTCTCGAGATTGAGTTTCTAATTGAATTTGGCCATTAGCATGAGATAAATCACATGTACCTTTTGTATAATGCACATCATTAGAATTTTCATTTAAAATTACTATTTGTTGTTTTTCTTGATTAATAGGAATAATAAATTCATTAGTGATATGATCAAGAGAAAGGTCAATATCAATAGCAAAATGACTATGTGGGTTTATGCAATGATGAAATTTATCATTCATAGATTGTGCATTGTTAATTTGATTCGATTTAGACATGATATTTAAAATGGTTGGATCTTCAACAACTAATTCCTCTTCCTCACAAGTATTTGGAAAAGAAGAAAGAGAAAGTGCTTCTTGTAGCCATTCCATGAATTCCTCATTTGAAGGTTGAACCTTAGATTCAAGTTTTAAACATACCAATTTAAATCTAAGGATAAAATCAACTATATATTCATTTTCAAACCTTTTCAATTTTTTCGATTTCATCACATACCTGATCATGATTAGGATCCTCAAATGTATGAAGGAAGTTTGTTACACACTCATCCTAACTGGGGATCGAGGCAACTGGTATCAATTTACACCATTGTTTGGAAGGTATGTAAAAGTCAAAGTAAAAATCTTGCATAGAACAAGTTCATCAAGATCAATACCAGAATGAGAAAATTTCAAAGAAAACTAGAGAATATGTTCAAATGCAAAAGTATTACCTTCACCATTGCATTTTACCTCCATCAAACATCTTGTGATTTCCATTGGAGTGTTCCAATTCAAAGGTTCAAAGAGACAACTCCAAATAGAAAGTTAAAAAAGGAGCCATTTAATAAAAAATAGACAAGAGACAACTCCGAATAGAAAGCTCAAAAAGGAGCCATTTAAAAAAAAATAGACTTTATAACTCAAGAATCACAAAGTACGCTTGTCAGAGGGAGGCTCTCCTTCTAACGCCAAAAATGTTGGTGGGAAAAAATGACCTCCATCAACATTAGGGAGACCATCGAGTCAAGGCCCCAATTTAGTCCCTTTTCTGTTAAAGATGGTGGTTCTGACTGGTTAGATTGTGTCCAGGTACCCGTACACCTAAGACCAACCTAAAATTAATCTAACCTAAACTAAGTGCTATTTCTAATTTAATCTTAAGGCTAACCTATGTAATGTTAATTGTTAATCCTATATAATATTGTGTTAATCATTATTATCTATATGTTTATATTAATAGAATGTTATATTGACAATATGTTACTTTATAATATAGAATGTTAGTCTTAAGAGAAAATTAATGTTCTAATTAACTAATTTAAGTTCTTCTTGTATATATATCTATTTTTTATTCTAATTAAATATAATTATAGATTAGTATATAAACTATTGCTAATTCTAATAAGTATAATTAGAAGTTGAAGTTAGCTTTACAATATCATTAATCTAGATCAAGCATTAAGCTCTTGGTACTAGTAAAATGTGTAAAGTTTGAGATAAATGTTAAAAACAATTATAAATCTTTACAATATATCTTTGTTGAATAATGTTAAATAAAAAGGAACAAATTTATATACATAATATAAAAAATATACAATATCTTTTATATTGATCCTTTAATGATATAGATTAAAGATTTGGATCAACATAAAGGTTGATTGACTTGAGGGCTCAATCAAACCGTCATTATACGTTTTCCTCTTCAAGAGAGGACTTTATGCGAAGTGAGAAATGCAAATGCAAAACTATTCTAAGATGGAGGAAAGGAAAATAACCCTATCTCAAATTGGAATAAGATAACCTTCTCCTAATCCAAGAGAAAATTAACTAAATTAGGGGAAAGGACTATTATTACGATTGAATCCAGAATTAATGTTAAGTCGTACATCCCAAAATAGTTTGAAACCCACAAAAGATTAATTCACATATCTACTTTAATAAATAGTTATTAAAGCAAATTTGTTTACATATGATTCAATTAAGCAAAATTCATTATATGATGTACTTCTGCCAAAAGATATAGCTCATTTTAACCGAAGCAACAGAAAACAAAACAAGCCTATAGATGAACAATAATTAGTTATTATTCAACACATTCTAATTTCGATGAATGCAATTTCAATTTCAACTTTGTTCTGCCATGCAAAGAAACTTTAACAGAAGTTCAATAACATATAACAATTGACATGGCAAAAGTGTTCAACATCAAAGAGCAATACACTACTTAGAATGAAATTAAAATCAATCAACGAAATTCTCGTAGCAGAAAATTAATTTACAATCTAACCAAGAGTGCAATGGAATGAAAATAATCTAAAATAGAACCAAAATTTCAGTGCAAATCTGCATTCCTTAGCTACTTTGACTCTTTGACGAAAATGTTTGCAAAAATGTAGAGCAACTTTTCTTCTCAAAGTCAAAATACTCTATCTCTTTGCAATTAAACTCTTGATACATTACAATAATGTAAATTCTCCAAAAAAATGATTGCAGAGAAGATCCCCTATTCTGGATCTGGAACCCCCTCTAAATAGACTGTGATCTTCATTTTAAAGGCCTCTTACAACCTATGATTTTTTTTCCTCATAATCTATCCCATTGTGCCTTTACATGATTGGACTAATTTCTAAATCTTGTCAAGTGACAATTGTGAATCAACAAGTTTGGATAAAATTTGTTGTTCATCATTTATTGGGTACTGTAATCGATCCACTAGGGAGCCTCCATTCTCATCTCTTTTTCACGAAATTGCCTCTACCAATAATCCTACCAATTCAATGACTTAGGTGGAATTTTTGTTCTCTCTACTATGGAGTACTGGTTGTACATGTATCAAATTGCGATATGGAGTTGAGTCGTACAATCTTGAGCATGGATTGATGATTTAAGCGCAGATCTTGGGCGAATATCAGTACGATTGGGGCTTTAGGTTGACTACTACAAGGAAATCCCACATATGTCGAGCTTGTGGCGCAAGAATTTCTGTGATATTTGTGTGCATTTCCTGTTCTTAGCCACGAATACAAACATCTACATGCAATCTTTACTCTTGTCAGTAGTGGAATGATAGGATGCCAACATAGATTCTTAATTGAAGACTTTTTTTTTTCAAAAAAAAAAAAAAAAATCTATTAGATCAAAATATGCCTACATATTCATGCATATAAACATATGTTTTCGAAGGAAACCCCTTATTACGTACCATTGATTAAAATACTGAGACTTAGGCCCTCATAATGTAAACCCAAACCAATAGGATACATTTCACTCATCATAAAAAAAAACAAACAAAAAATAATATAATATATATATAATATATATATATAATATATAATAATAATAATAATAATAATAAATAAATAAATAAACCAGGCAAGCAGGCCCTCAAAAACCCCAATAGGAATATCAGAATAAAGTGCAAGAACAAGCATACAGCCATGTCAACGATCACCCCAGTAGATAGGGGAATGGGCGCTAGTCCCACAAAAAATAAAGCCCTAAAAGGGCACAAACATCCTAGAGGCATGGGATAAACCCCAGGCTGGGCAACAATAAAATAGGCCACGAAAACTAGGTATGATGGCGACCCTGATCCACCACTAGCGAACTAGTCGATGGCAAACAAAACCCCCAACTGATGCTGGGTTGAGAACCCTGAAGTAGACTGCCAATAGTCCCAGAAGCCAAAGATGGCGAGCACAATAATGAAGAACAGGGCTCCAACCGGTAGCAACAAGAATCTGGGCAGCGGCAAGTAGAAACTAGCACGAACTCGCCATCAGATGCCAACGCATAAAGAAACACACTCCAAGCATGAATGCGTCAGTAGATGCAAAAATGCATAGTGAAACTCCCTGCAAAAGAACTAGCAATAACTACAAAAATCCCTCTGAAAGAGCACCTGCAAGAGTAAGAAAACACACACTAACAAATAATCTTTGTCAACAATAAGAGACACGAACTGGAGGTCCACGACGGCTAGGATTCCAGCCACCCCACCCTTAATTGAAGACTTAACTATGTCGAACTTCCGCTAAAACAATATTGTACCGCATCAAAATGATGTCCTTTGATTTTCCTTTATGTGGTTTACTTGCACCTAAATTGGCATGTTTGGCGCTCAAATCATTTGTTTCTTTGAAACCCAACAAACTAGATCACACGACTTCGATATTGTGCTTGTGAATTGGGATTTTACCCTTGCGTTCAATTTAGCTTCAACTCCATCATCTGCAAACAAAAACAAGACAAAATTAAATTTGATAGTTCCACAAAGGAGGGTTCGAAACGTCGATTCCAAAAACATGAATGTGATCACTCCGGAAGATAACACAACACAAAACAATTGTAATATTCAATAATGCTACAAGTTCCGAACAACATCTCAAATCATTTGCAAATTTTAGTCGTGAAATAATTAATGGTGATGGCCACCTGGTTAATAATTCAATGATTATTATCCCACATTGTCACATGGAGTTGATATATATGTATAGGCTGGTAGGCCTTTCTTTTGAATCAGTGCACCTCACTTTTTCGTCTACTATTTTCATATGACCCTGACATCTGTCCAACTAAAGTTACATAGATATTTCTTATGAACATGAGATCTGTCCAAATACAGTTCCAGATATTTTGCCCTCCCTCTTCCTATTACGCCCTGTGTTACAATTACTGCGCTTGTCGAGGGTCGATCCCTGTGCCTGGAAATCTGTTAGATGTTCTTTGGCCAGAGGAGTCGTGTCGATTCAGCTGCAGGAAACGAAAATGAAATGCAACCTCCCAACGGATATCAACAAGATGAGCGCTTTGGAGAATCTGGGTTTCCAGGGGAACCAACTAAGCAGGTTGTTACATTATGCATATTTAAACATCAATAACTTTACTTTCTAAGTAGGACGTTATTGCATGCTTATCTAAACATCAACAACTTTACTTTGATTCTGCTTAATTTCTTCATAGGACTTATGAGCCTTCAAATTGTAGCACTAGATGAAAATCCCCTGGCCCAGTGGTCGATTCCTGATAACATCAAGGATATTGCGACTTCAGTAAACTTCATAGCCAATAGTGCTGGTATCGTACGTTCGATTTCGTCATTCTTTGGTGACGCACTCACCAACATGCAGGCGTTGTGTATGGCTTTCAACAATCTCATGAGAACCATACCAGAGACATCCTCGGGGTCTAATATTGAGGTTCTTTGGCCGAATAATCAATTGGGTTCCAAGTTTTTTTGTTCTAATATTTGCACTGTTGCTAAACTAGCAGGTCACTGCACTACACGAGAGTCCTGGTTGGGGATTTAGAAGCTCTGCAGATAAACTGCACACTTTAATTGGTTTTGAGTGGCCATTTGGTATTACATTGTTTTGTTTTCTGAGTCATAGAGAAGTTACAACAATGGAGGAGACTTTGAGATCTCCTTTCTTAGAGAAAGAAGAGGAAAATGGTGGAGAGATAAGAGATTGGCATTTGATTCAGAGCAGAATGAATGATCTTTTTCTAGATGCCCATTTAATCTCGAACCCCAAGCAGCTAGCTTGAGAAATTTGGATAGAATCCAAAAAGCTGCGGGCTATTTCAAGCCCTGCGATTTTCATTATTATATACTAGTATTCGCTAGGAGCTATCACCCAGACCTTTGTTGGGAATTGGGTACGATTGAACTAGTTGTAGTGGCTATTGAGAACTCTATTATAGTAGGTTTGGCCTTCAGAGTTATGGTGGGAAAACTAAAAACCATTTTCTATTGGCAGTTTTTCTATTTGCTTCAGTTTTGTAGAGTTTGACTTGAATTAAATTGCAGCTTGGCATGGGTAGTGTCCTGTAGACATTGTGTGATCAGGCCTTTGGAGCAGGGTAGATATACATGATGGGAGTGTATATGCAGAGGTCATGGATTATACTTCTTGTCACAGCATCAGGCTTAAGCCTCATTTACATTTTTTCCGCGCCCATATTGAATCTCTTTGGGAAATATGATGAGATTTTTTACTTGGCTGGGAAGTTTCCCATCTGGATGCTTCCTCATTTATTTGCCTATGCACTAAATTTTCAAATGAAGAAGTTCATTCAATCACAGAGAAAGTTTATGGACATGGCTTGGATCACTACAGTGGCTTTAGTCATACATATTTTCTTGAGTTAACTCTTTATTTTGAAGTTGGGATGGTGTTTTCCAAGAACAACCATAACTCTC
The DNA here is from genome assembly GCA_000404065.3 of Pinus taeda. NCBI lineage: Eukaryota > Viridiplantae > Streptophyta > Pinopsida > Pinales > Pinaceae > Pinus > Pinus taeda. The sequence continues at coordinate 5,831 of APFE030816948.1, read as the reverse complement.
AACCTTGCATGGGTGATAGGTGATGTAGGGCAGCTAATATATATAATGTCGCATGCCTTTCCTGGTTCATGGAATGGACTGTCATGGTTGGCGTTCCAGGATTTTCTTGCCTTCGTCAGGCTTCCCTTGGCCTTTGTTGTGATGTTGTGGTTTGTTTTCTTCAATCATTTGTTGCTATGCTCTTTGGTTTTACTGTTTAGTTTGTTCATATCTTAGCAAAACTAGTCGTTCTGATCCTGTACTCTTAAATTGGCAGCCTGGAGTTGTATTATCTTAGGATATTAATCGTTTTAGATGGTCGACAGAAAATTCCAAAAATTGCAGTAGACTCAATCTCCATTTGGTATGATAATTTGCAAAATCAATTTCTGTATATAATATTTTTTATCGGTACATCAATGTTACAAAGTATAGTAATTATCTTACCGGCAACCATTATGCCTTTGAAATATGAATTTGAACGGATGAGAAATGATGATAGCCCTTGGATTGATTGCTACTGTCAGGTCTATTGGGTGGTTCTAGTTCTTCCCTATGATAGTTTGATTGAACTGAATAAAATCTTTGTATTCAGTTTGTTCTGCTGCAGTGTGAGAGTATCAAATGAACTTGGAGTTGGGCACCTAAATGATAGACAATTTGCAGTAGCGGTGGTGACCTTGACCTCACTAATGATAGGAATAATATGTATGATCATTATTTTCAGCACCATAAATAAATTTCCAATGGATTTTATGAATAGCGAGGAGGTTGTGCATGCAATATTCAAGCTAGCAACTTTTCTTGCAGTGACAATGCTTCTCAACAATATGCAGCTAGTCTTATTTGGTAATATCTTTAATAAAAAAATTTCCTATCCTTATTGTTAGAATTGCACAATATTGTTTACATAGTGCAACATGTATAAAGTGAACAGAGTCCACTGGTTTAAGAGTATATCGAGGCTTTTTAGATTTTTTCCTATCATTAATTTTCTGAGTAATTTTGTTTTACATTATGTATAATAGAGATGCAGTATATGATTTTATAATAAAATTACTGGTGATGAGATCCATTTTCATAAAACTTTACCTAACCCCATCTACATTAGCGATATTGAAGAAAAATTATCATAATCATTTAGTTCAACACATACTTACAAGTGTAGTCCAATAAGAATAGTTAGGTTTCTCACAGCGGTAAGGAAGAGGAATCACATGCTGCAACATCTTAAGATAAATCCCAAGGTGTTGTTGCTGTGACTATCAATAATGCCAGTGGGTATCTATTAACTGCTAATTGGCTAGGTTTGGTATTCGATGAGACCAAGATGGATGAATAGTGAAATACCTCCATGGTCCATTCCATTAGGGGTTATGCTTGTTTTAGTGGTAATTAGGGAGACAATATAGAAATTAGAGACTTTTGGGGTGAGAATAAGTGTTTTCTTCTCTGTGTGTATTTACAATGTTCTTGAGTCTCCCAGTTACTATTGCTACCTACCTCCTCTTATAAAAATAATACTAAAAAATTATCCTTATTGCATTGCAAGATTGTGGTGTTTAAGGATGCATTGTGTGATCTATTGGTTGTGCAGAGCTCTACAAAATGGTGATGGATGCTCTGCATCATACTTACTTTGTTTGAAAAATTATTCTGAACCTCTTGGTTCAGAGTCATTTAACCTTTTTCAGCTTTCTCCACCGGTCAAACTATGACTCAATCTGCACAATGCCCCACCTCTTTGCTCTAAGGTCTTCTTCAGCTATGATCCCCTAACAACAATTATATTATTAGCAACTAATTCCATTCATATTAGATGCACTAAATTTCTTAGTGTGATATCTTTGATTGTATTGTTCTACTTATGGCTTGGATCTTTGTCTTTCTCTACTGTTTTTTGACCCTTTTTATTATTATTTTCTATATCACTTGCTTCTCTTTTCGACAATGGTGAGGCTACATCATAGTCATATCCAAGAATAACACCTAAATAGGGCTGGGAATTGAACCAGTGACTTAACATCTAGGGGTGCCTTAACAACGCACCCAATCACCGCCTATCCAAGACCTCGTAGACAATATAGTGTTTGTTCTTACTCATATAGAACTTTTCTATTCTACATTGTTCTTTCCCCCTGTACTCAAAACTGAGTTAGGCATAGACTTTGGGTATGTTTTCTTACGAGAAGTAACTGTTGGCATTATGATGTATGTGTTGTACTTGATGGCAACCCTCTCATAGAAGAAAAATTCACGTATACACAACCAGATGAGTCTACAGTAGAAATATCAGATGTGAGAGAATACATGGGATGCAGGACAAAGGAATCAGATGACAAATTATAGTGCAGTAGTGTTATTTTCGAGTTCCGCAGGTGCACCGTCCAAAAAGGTGCGGTCATTGACAGGTTGCGCAGGTGCGCCTCTCATAAGATGCGGATATGTTCGCATGCGCTCCAAACAAAAAGTGCGAACCTAAAATGCACGGACTTTCATGCAGAGAAAAATGCGCACATTGAAAATCTTATGTTTGGTCCATGGTATTTAGTCCGACTTTTTTGATCCTATGGTTTCGGTCCATGGTTTTGCATCTAAAATATTGAACCCAGGTCTTGGATCCCTAGTATTGGACCTCTATGGTTTTGGTCCATGGTTTGAGAAAGGCCTAGACTATAAAAAGGGAAGGAGATCATTTGGCCTATTCACTTGTGTACGTTGAATATCTTAAGAGCAAGATCTGAAATTTTGGTGATCGATTTGTGAGTGATAGCTAAATTTGAATCAAGGAGAAACCTGAGCATTATAAGGCGAATCTACTGATGGGTCGAGATCTCTTTGGCACATGATCAGATTTGTGAATTTAACAGTCTGGGATATAATTGAGGACTGATAAAGTGTCTATACCTGGAGGATCGCAGGCGAGATACGGTGCAGGTGTGCAAGTCAGAAGACGAATCAGGTGCGGAGGTGCGCAGTTGAGTAGATAGTGCAGGTCCGGAGGTGCGCAGTTGAGTAGACAATGCAGGTCCAGAGGTGCATAGTTGAGTAGACAGTGCAGGTGCGGAGGTGCACAGAACAGAAGACAGAGCAGTGCAGCGCTGCGCAGAACAAAAGATAGAGCAGGTGCTGAGCTGCGCAGGCTAGACACATCAGAAGTGCGGATATCTGCAGGTTTCTATTGGTGAAGTTGCGGACTTTTCCTTGAAATATATTTTGGTTGCTTTTTGTCTATTGCTGCAGAATTCTGGGTTTAGAATCAGTGTCTAGTTACTGGTATTGTTTTCTGGTTACTGCATTCTGAGAAGCTATTGGTTGTTTCACATGTACTTGATGATTAGTTAATGTTCATGGATCCAGTATGAAAATTTATGAAATGTGGTCCCTGGAAGAAAAGAGAAGGTTGTAGCCTTCTGCAGGTTGAAGCCTGCATACTGGTAAAGGACTGCACCAATACAAAATCATTGTAAAAAGAAGTTTCTAATTGAAAGAAGATAGGGACATATTGCAGCAGGTGGTTTTCACCCACATTGGGTTTCCACCTTATATTTTGTGCTCTTTGGTGTGACTATTGCTCTATTTTTGTTCTTGTTATATGGTTCTGAAACACAGAATAATATATTATAAGTTTGGGAGGTATACACAAGTTTCATCTGCAAATATTTGTATAAATTGAAAAGAGTTTGATAATACTGATTCTCCCCCCCTCTCAGTATTATTTCCAACAATTGGTATCAGAGCGGGTCCTTCAAGAAAAGCTTGATCGCTTGAAGGAAAATCTATCATCATGAGCAACTTCGAAAAGGAAGCATCTATCAGGCCACCGATATTTGATGGAACCAACTTCGTCTATTGGAAGGTAAGAATCACTGCCTATCTTCAATCTCTTGGTATAGAAGTTTGGGATATTGTGGAAACAGGATACACATTTCCGTCAGCAACTCCTACAGATTCAGATGGTAAGAAGCAATATGAAACAAATGCAAAAGATGTCAATACTCTATTGGGAAGTCTATCTCAATCAGAATTTGTCAAGGTGATGCAGCTCAAAAGCGCAAAAGAAATATGGGACAAGATCGTTATGAGCTATGAAGGAGATGAGCAGGTAAAACGAGCAAAATTACAAACTCTTAGAATTCAATATGAAAGTCTCACAATGCATAATGATGAAAGTGTGGCTAGCTATTTCCTACGTATAGATGAGATTGTAAATTGTATGAAAAACTTGGGTGAAGAAATAAAAGAAGTTGTTTTGGTTGAGAAGGTTCTAAGATCTTTGTCTCCTAAGTTTGATTCAAAA